>CM063588.1:10847027-10917594 GCA_032356905.1 Salix exigua | reverse complement strand
GATGATGATGTAAACTATTACTCAAGTCTTCCATGCAAGTTTGTCATGGTTCTAAAATGATATTATAGATTTTAATGAAAATTTTATCCATTTTTCTTCAATTAGTATGTGTCTACTATGAAATAAATGAAAAATATCTTATATATTTTTAACTGAAATAAATAAAGTTTTTATTTTATATATTTATAACATGATTTTATCATATTTATTTATTTTTACGTGTTATATTCTTACATCAATCGCATAAAAAAGTATTAGCATATTATTTTAAAAAGAAAAATCAAAATCTTGCAAAACATCTACAGCAAACGCACAAAGAAGTCATTACTATCGAGGTACTTCTTTTGTCACTATTGAAAAAAAACAAATCCTGATTTTGTTTTTGATTTGGCTCATTTATTATTGTGTTTTTTTGTTAAATTAAAATTAGTTGATATAGTCGAGTGTATGACTTAAATTATAATATATGTATATATATATATATTAAAAAAATTGATTACAGCATATGAACATCATTTTTGAAAAAAGAAAAAGGGGCAGCTAGTATTGCTCTACAAGAAATGGTTTTCAAAAAACCATAAACAAAAATAATTCTTTTTAGTCTTCTGGAAACCGAAATTTAGATATTTATATTATATTATATTCCCACAGACTGTAGAATTAATTATTGCTGATCCTATCACCATGTGGTGGTCATCTCGTCGTGTCCACGTAGGACACAGACAATTTGATTGGAACTGGTAACCCTGTCGTGCCCGATCAGGTGCTTTTCTTTTTTCCAAGTACATACATGGGCAATTCGCGAGGGAAGAGAACCACCCCACTAACCCAAGGCCACCACCGGTCTGTACCTCCATCTCCTTTAAGAAAAACTAAATAATGAATGCTGTCAAAATAATCCCCACTAATTTCACATTAATTGATTTTTTAAATATTATTTCCTATCAACAATACATTTAAATAATTTTTTATTTTTAAAATTTATTTGAATACCATCGTATCAGAACAAATCAAAAATATTTTAAAAAATAAATTGATTTTTTTAAAAAAAAAGAAAAAACAGGTTGGATCTCACTCTCATGCACCCCACCAATGAAATAGTATTTAGATTTTATTTCTTCTACAGATCGCTTGAATTAAAATATGGAAGCTATCTTCAGGAAGCAATAAATAAGAAGACATATTATCTTATTACAATGATTGTCGTTTAAAAAACAGAGAAGATCCTCACACACTTAAAATGATTTTGTTGTGTTTCACGTGCTGGATCATTGCTAGAAGAATGGAAACAAGGAGAGCACAAAATCACAATCGAAAGGCGAAATTCCTTTTGGGCAACTGCTTTCTTCTTCTTTATTACGATGATGATACGATGATGATGAAAACATCTCTCCAAACCCAGTCTTTATATTATAATTATAAAAATATTTAAAAAGCACGAAAAAACATATTTTCTCTTCTACGATAAAGCGATCTTTGTGTTATTTGGAACAATTTATAAAATTGAAATTTTCTTGGACTTCCCTCGTGTTTTGGGGAGAAATATGCGGACCCTTTTCGGGAAGTTAAATTCAGCTCAGGTTGAAAAAAAAAAAAAAATCCATTTCGGCCATGATGAGATCCATAGCCTTACGTCTTCATTTCCTCGTTGGAGAATCACTCGCATGCCTCCGGGGACTGTCTCTAAGAACTTCACTCTTTATTTTATACAAGAATACCAAGACATTTATCTCGCTCTCTTTTTCTGGGCACTTTAATTAATTTCAGAACATTTGACGACCGGTTTTGCTCGCAAAATTTATGGCTGACTAGGTTACCGGTAGTGGTTATTTTTAAAGATATTTTTTATTAAGATTAAATTGTTTTTTAAATTACTTTCGAGAAGGAAAGGGAAAAAAAAACTCACTGAAAAAAGCATTCTCGGAGGCCTGTTAAACTCTTTTCAGTCCATTCGAACTGGATTGATAGCAAAGCCTTGAGTCAATAGAGTCTCAGTGGTTGGATTATGCCGAATGGAAATTAGAAAACAATCACCTTGACTGGGCTAGCAGTCTAGGCTGAGCCTGGGCCAAGCATCCAGTAGCTGGTGATTGTTTTAGATGAAATATTCGTGGTCTACGGGTACATGAAGTTCAAATATTCTCATTCTCTCTCCAAAAAAAAAACCCTAAAGTCTGCTCTCAGGAAACCCGTCAAGGGGCAAGTATTAGTAATGGCTAGATGTTACAATACGTGGTAAATTTTAAAGTCAGTTTTGAAAGAATTTGAACTGATTGCCTGTTATTGATTTGTCTGTTTGATTAAATACACTGACCGGAATATGAAAAGTCATTTTAGTTATAAATGTCATTGGCTATAACAGAGAAGCTTAGGTTATAAATAAAAATATAATAATATAAAATACAAATTTACATATTCTAATACACCCCCATAGTCGAAACTGGAGGTTGTTGAACGTTGAGACTATCCCGAAAATCATCAAAGAGTTGCAGCGGAAGACCCTTAGTGAAGATGTCAACAATCTGATAACGCGACGGAACGTGTAAAACACGAACTTGACCACAAGCGACTTTTTCTCGCACAAAGTGAATATCCATTTCAATGTGCTTAGTGAGTTGATGCTGAACTGGGTTGCCAGAGAGATATATTGCACTAACATTGTCACAATAAACTAAAGTAGCTTTCGAAACAGGGCATTGTAACTCCAAAAGTAAATTTCGTAGCCAACAGGATTCAGAAACAACATTAGTCACCCCGCGGTACTCGGCCTCAGCACTAGACCGTGACAAAGTAGGTTGTCTTTTTGCAGACCAAGATATTAAGTTATTCCTAAGATATACATAATACCTAGAAGTTGACTGTCGTGTATCTAGACATCCACCCCAATCTGCATTAGTATAGGAAAGTAGATCATGAATCGAAGAAGGATATAGATGAAGACCAAATGCACTAGTACCTTTAATATAGTGAATGATACACTTCAAGGCAGTCATGTGTTGAGATCGAGGATCATGCATAAATAGACAAATTTGCTGCACCACATAGGAAATATCTGGTCCGGTAAAATTCAAATATTGGAGAGCACCAGCAAGACTACGATACTCAGTGGGATCATGATAAGGACTTCCTGACGACATACTGAGTGTTGCTTTTGTGTCCACTGGTGTAGAAGACAGTTTAGAAGAGGACATACCGGTCTGCTCAATTATTTCCTCCACATACTTTTGTTGAGACAAAAAAATACCTACTGAATGTCTAGTAATTGAGATGCCTAGAAAATAGCTTAGAGGCCTCAAATCTTTCATAGCAAACTCCGAGCCAAGTTTAGACATAATGGATTGGTGAAGAGCAACTGAAGAAGCAACAAGAATTATGTCATCCACATAAAGAAGAATATAGACCATATCATTTCCCTGATGATAAATGAATAATGAATGATCTGAAACATTATGAGAGAATCCCAAGGTAGCAACATAATCAGCAAACTGTTGATATCAAGCACGAGGGGCTTACTTAAGTCCATAAAGAGACTTATTTAGTAAGTAAACATAATCTGGGTGTTTAGGATGTCGGAAGCCAGGGGGTTGATGCATGTAGACTGTTTCATCGAGATTCCCATGTAAAAAAACATTTTTTACATCTAATTGATGAAGACACCAAGATTTTGATAAAGCAATATTGATCACCATGCGGATGGTAGCAGGTTTGACCACTGGACTAAAAGTCTCCCAACAATCAATACCTGTTTGTTGACCAGCACCATCACCTATAAGGCGAGCTTTATACCGCTCAAAAGATCCATCAGATTTCTTCTTATGCCTGAAAATCCATAAACTGCGAATGATATTAGCATTAGACGGACGGGGCACTAAGTGTCTAATTTTCAATAAGAGCATCGTATTCGTCTGTCATCGCCATTTTCCAATTATGATCATGTAATGCATTAATGAGATTAGTAGGTAAAGGAGAGATGGATTTTGTGGCTGAAGAATGGAGGTTAAAAAGCTGTCGGGGCTTAAAAATTCCATGTTGGGATCTAGTTGTCATTTGTGGAGAGTGAGGTGGAGGAGAAATAGGAAGAGTTTGGGAGGTTTCCATTGGTGGAGAGGGGTTAGGAGAATTGATTTGTTTAGTGGTGGTAACTAATGGGACAGGTAAAGGTGACTGAACTGGGAAAAGAGGACATGAAGGAGTCTGAGAAGAGTGGTTGAGGAGAGGGGATTGTTCAGGAGGATAGACTTGAGTATGAGGAGGAGTGGACGAAGCAGGTGAGGGAGGGAGTGATATAAGATCTATATCCAGAAATTCATAAGAGGAAGATGTAGAAGCATGTAATTTAGAGAAAGGGAAAACTATTTCATCAAAAATTATATGCCTTGAAACAAGAATTTTACGACTCGATAAATCATAGCATTTATAACCTCTATGATTGGATGGATATCCTAGAAAAATACACGGTGTTGACCTATCTTGCAATTTATTTCTAGAAGTGGAGGGAAGAAGAGGATAACATAAACACCCAAAAACACGAAGGTGAGAGTATGACAGATCTTTTTGATATAGAATTTTTGTGGGTGTTTGGAAAGCAAGCTTTTTGTTTGGGAGAATGTTAAGGAGATAAGTAGCCATCTGGAGAGCATGATGCCAAAAAGAGGGTGGGAGGGAGGCATGAGCGAGAAGAGTTCGAATCATGTTATTGATGGTATGATTTTTTCTTTCAGCTTTTCCATTTTGAGATGATGTATGAGGGCAAGAGAATCGAAAACTCATTCCATTGTTTTGACAAAATTTGTGAAATTGGCCATTGTCATATTCTGTTCCATTGTCACATTAGAAACATTTTATTTGTCTTTCGAATTGAGTTTGAATATGATTGCGAAAAGTGAGAAAAATGGAATGCACTTGAGATTTAGTGGCAATGGGAGAAGTCCATAAAAAATTCGTGAAATCATCAAGAAATAAAACATAATATCGATGACCACCCGAACTAAGTGTAGGTGATGTCCAAAGATCACTATGCACAATATCAAAAGGAAATAAAGTGCAAGATAGAGATTCATAAAAAGGTAATTTAACTTGTTTTCCAAGAGTACATGATTGACAAACAAAATTATCTAGAAATTTGTTGAAAACAATTAAATTGTTCTTACGAAAGGAGCCTAAAACAGGAGCTCCTGGATGTCCTAAACGACTATGCCATAATTCAAGAAAAAGTAGTAAAAGCAAAATGTGTTGAAAATCCAATGGGAGGACTGGTGATAACTGGATATAGGTCACCGGAGCTGTTGCATCTCATTAAAGGCATCCCCATTGGAAAATCCTTCACAGAAAAACCCAAAGGATCAAATTCAACAGAGGCATTATTGTCAATGGTGAATTTACGCACAGACACAAGATTTTTAATTAAGTTTGGAGCATGCAAGACATTGTTCAAAGTAAGGGAAGAATTAGGGTTAGGTAATAATGCATTTCCACAACCTATAATAGGAATTGTATGGCCACTATCAATAGTAATATTATGATTTTCGCTCCTATTGAAATAAGACGTAAGATTACCTACGTGCGTGGTCATGTGAGATGTAGCTCTGGTGTCCATATACCATTGATCATTTGGGGGAACCATGGAGAACGTGTGCATAACTGCTTGAATATCAGTCGGAGCATAAGAGTTTTGGGCCGACGGTGTTGTGGCTTCCATGTGGGCCTGTGGAGGTCGAGGCCCAAGTAATCCTTGCTGGTGCTAATTAGTGGGCTGTTGGGTATGGGCAAGGTGGCGTGGCCCGACCCAAGGGGAAGCAGCCCATTGCTGCTGGGACCCATTGTTGTCATGAGCCCGAGAAATAAAATGTGGCTTCCACGGGTTAGATTGCCCAGAAGAGAAAAATTATGGATGGTGTCCTCTACGTCTTTCGTTTCTTCTCCCCCTGTTTCTTCCACCACGGGCACTGCCACCACCCCCTGTGCCACTACGGTTTTGGGAGCTCCGATTTAGGTTATGGGTATGGCGATGGTTTGTGTGATTGGCACTGGAAGTGTCCACTGGAGCCACGAAGAAGGCTGAGTTTAAGGGATTTTGGGCTGCCTTTTTCATCCTTGTCGTCTCCTCCAGAACCATAATGGACCGAGCTTTGTAGAATAGGAGAAGAGAGTCACCATGGCGAATTTGAGAACCCACTCCTGCATAGGCGTCAGTTAACCCCGAGAGGAGTTGAAGAACCAGTTGCTCGTTTGAGACAGGGGCGCCGACATTGGAGAGCTGATCAGAGAGCGATTTGAGGTGTTGACAGTATGATGATGCATCGGCAAAGTCTTCCATCTGAACTTTTGAGAACTCTTGTTCCAAGTAGAGAGCCCTGGAATTTTTGTTATCGGAGAAGATGTCCTTCAATCGTTCCCAAGCAAGGGCAACAGTGGAGTCTCGTTCAAGAATGGTGTTGAGGAGGTCTTCGGAGATGGTTCCATAAATCCATTGCAGCACAATGGCGTCAACTCGGGACCAGAGTGTTGGGTCTGTATTTGAGTGAGATGAATCAAGCTTCAATTGTTCAGCCGAGGAAGGAAGAATGTGGTCAAACACTTGGTAAGCTCTAGCATGAATTTTAAATAATTCCTACCATGTGATATATTGACCCTATTCAATATCTAGAGTGATTTTGATGAATGTGTTTATGTTTGATACTGCAAGAGCTGGGTGAGATTGATGAGGTTTGGGAGGAGAAGGAGGAGGAGAAAGGGAGGTTGTTGTATCAAAGATTTGGTCTGCCATGGTGGTTGCGGGGATAGTGAAGAAGAAGAGTACAAAGAAGAGAAGGATTGAGAAGAAGGTATGGCTGCTAGGGTTAGAGCTCTTATACCATGAAAGAATTTGAACTGCTTGCCTGTTATTGATTTGTCTGTTTGATTAAATACACTGACCGGAATATGAAAAGTCATTTTGGTTATAAAATGTCGTTGGCTATAACAGAGAAGCCTAGGCTATAAATAAAAACATGATAATATAAAATACAAATTTACATGTTCTAATAAGTTTTTTTTATCTAGTCATTATCACCTAGACATATTGACAGGTTTTATTTTATTTTATAGACGGTGGCTTATTTTTTCCTTGCAATATATGTGTGTGTGTGTGTGTGTGTGTGTGTGTGTGACACCATCTATATTCTACGGGATTTTATACAAACTAGCTATGGCACCTACGACTCGTCGCGACCAGAATCATATTTTTTATTACAAAAAATATTAATTATTTTTTATTTTTTATTATAATATAAATTGGGACAAAATAATAAATCTTGTGAAGTACAAATTTTCTATAAAATATATGAATTTTCAATGAAATAACCAATATAAAATTATCATTATAAAAAAAAAAGCAAGAAGATTCAGATATCTGAATTATTGAATACATTGTATCAAGATTAATTTATTCTATAATTCAATTTAAATTAAACACGACAAATAAAATATAAATTTTGACAGTTTTATATTAATGAAATAACAAAAATAAGTAGTTAATTTTTTATCTCCAAAAAGAAAAAGAAAAAACATATAAATTGAAAATTCATCCCCACATTACTGTTATTATCATTACTACAACAATTAAAATTATTAAATTAACCTGAATAATAAAAAAAAATATTTTTTTTCAAAAAATATATTAAAAAAATCACTAAAACGATCACTATTATTGTGCAAACAATAAAGTCATAGAATCATTTAATATGAAAATTAGATAAAAAAAATAGATAACAAAAAAAAGAAAAAAATATAGCAATATTAATTTTAAAATGATCACGAACATAAATTAAAATTTCAGAATTGAACTGAATAAAAATAAAATCTCAATAAAAAATAAAATGACAAAAATTGAAAATAAAAACCAAAAATTTAAATGAATGAATATGGACAAAAAATAAACATTGTCCAAGAAAGATAAAAAAAAATAGAAAAGAAAAGAATCGATACTAAATAAAAAATTAAAAGAATAAGTGTCAAAATAAAAAAAAACAATATATATAATTAATTTCAATTGAATGAAAAACTACAACAATTCAAAATCTTGGAACAGAAAAAAAAAATAAAAGAATTTTTAAAAATAAAATACAGTGTAACCAATATAAATTAAAATTTCAGAACGGAAAATAATAAAAATAAAATCTTGATAAAAAATAAAATAAAATCTAAATATATAAATATGGACAAAATATAAATATTGTCCAAAAAAACTAAAAGAATTAATACAAAAAAATCAAGAATTATATATATATATATATATATATATATAATGGCGTGGGCAAAATAGTGCACAGTGTTTTATCCATGCTGTTTATATTATATAAAGTGTTTTGGTAATATTCTGAAGAGAGGCGTGAATACGGCAGTAATTCGTATGAAATGGGTGTCATTTTATCATAGTAGCAGAAATTAGCGGCGAGTTCGGATTTAAGAGCTTATTTGTCAACGAAAGGTCCACAAATGAGTCGTTGCTGTCGAGTCAAACAAGTAGACTTACATTTCCCAGCCAACGATCATTGACTTGGTCATCGCTAATCAGTAAATGTAATTCTTGACCGGTGTTGCATGTGATAGGACCATCAAGCTCATCTGTCAATCTCCAAAGGGCCCCGTCGAGAAATGTGTGTGGTTTAAACGTCGCCAGCACGAATATTTCAACGTTCAACGTCCAGATGGGTAGCGGCAGTAGCCCCATTTCCCAATGCATAGCCGCTGCAAAGTACCTGCTACTTGTGGAAATTTCTGTGCTTTTGACCCGGTGGAAACTAATGAAGTCGCACTATACTCTTGTACATTTATCTAACTAACTTTACAGTTAGTCTCTTGATTTTAAAAACCTAGACTCTTTTTCATTTGAGCTAAATTCTGATACTTTATGACCTGTACTTGCAATTAGATCTTTTTCATGAACTTGGAAGGTATTTAATTGCTAAATTATATCTATTCCCTTCTTTAAAAAAGTCACATTAAATTGTACTAAACATAATTTAACTTAATTCATTTTTATCATAAATTATTTTGAAAAACTAGATATGAATCAAAATGAAATAATATCTTCTAATATCAGGGGGGAAATCTAAATATTGCGTTTAAAACATAATCGGGCTCACAATGTTAGGATCATGATGGTTTCTTTTTTTCTCTTTTTCTTTTTAAAGTGTTTATAGTTAAAAACAAAAGTGTTTTCGTTGAAATAATAAAGCGATGTACAAAAAAAAAAAAACAGAGTTGGAAATGAAGAAATACATTTCATCTTAATAATTTTATTTATTATTTTGATGCAATTATCAAATCAATTCTCAAACAGGATCTAACTGCTTAATTTGATCTGCACTTCTAATTCTCAGACTTGGTTGGAGAGTGGGAGGCAGACCATTACATAGTTTGAATTATATATACTATATTTTTTGGCCCCCGATCCGCCGTGGCCGGGCAAAAGTTTTTCCATGTCAAAAAAATACAGGTTTTAGTTCATTGGTTTGATTTGTAGTTTTAATGGCATAAAGGAAAAATACAAAATAATCCATTAAAGATTTAAAGAAAAATCAATCTAGCAAAATGACCTAACAATATTTTTTAAAAATGAGGAATACAATTGACATAAAAATCAAAATAAATATTTGATTGAAGGCTAATATTTTACAAAAGGGTTAAAAAAATCAAAAACAAAACAATGAGTACCGAATTGTAAGAAATAATATTATTAATTTGTATTGAATTATGAAATTAAAAATTCATTTAAGTTTTATAAGAGGATCACAGAGAGAGATTAGAAATAAAAAGAAGTCATTTAGGATTAAGCATAAAATAAAAGCACATCAAAGGCTATGTTTGTTTCCCGGAATTCACTTTCCGGGAAACCACTTTCCAAACTTTCCTGTGTTTGTTTGCTTTCTGGAAAATTGGTTAACGGAAAACACTTTCCAGTCAAAGAAGAATTTGGCTTGGTTTTCAAGAAAGTGTTTTCCGGAAAATTTGGGCGGAAAACACTTTCCGGAAGTTGTGAAAAATTTAAAAATATCATTATTTGCTGATTATATCAAATTTGATCCTCAAACTTTTGATTGTTATATATAATTTGTTTTGAATATTTATTTTTCAATTCCATCTCTTAAAATTTAATTTTTATATTAATTTTGGTTCTTATTTTTATAATTTCTATTTGCTTTTTTCTTATCATTTTTTTATTGAAAATTTTTATCTATCAAATTTGGTCCTCATTTTTTTTATTGTTACTTATTTTATTTGAAATAATTTATGAAATGTTAATTATTATTATTTTAATTTATTCACCTTTCATTTTTTTTTTAATTTTTTAGATTTGATCTTTATTATTTTGATCTTTATTTATTTTATTTGAGATAATTTATGAAATTATATATTTTTTTTCAATTTCATTCTCATTCAACTTTTTAATTTGTAAGATTTGTTCCTCATTATTTTAATAAACTTGAAAAAAAATTAATTTATTAATAAATTATTTTTCAGTTCATTTTTTATAACATAAACAAACACTGAAAAATATTTTCCAGTTCATTTTCCATAACACTGTCAAACATCGAAATTCACTTTCCAGGAATTTACTTTTCCCGGAATTCACTTTTCAAAAAAAAACCACTTTCCAGCAAATAAACGGGGCCAAAGTTTTACAAGAGGGTCAGGAGGGAAATTATAAATCAAAAGACTAAATTAAAACAATAAATAATACATAGCAAATTGGGATGAAATGATAAAATTAAAAATAAATAAAACTAATTTTGGACTGCAGGATGCATTGCATGTGTTGCTCAAAAGAGACATGCAAAAATCATTTTATTATTTTTTTAATTTGTTATATTTAGTAAATAAAAAAATTATTATTTGTTTATATTATATTAATAAGAAAATCATTGCTTCAGATTTTTTACTTTAAATCATATTTAATATCCATGGAGGCTGGTGTTAAATTTTATGGTTAGGTGAAGAATAAAAAGGTCAAAGGTTGAAGAAATTTGTCATTTTCTTGGTCTTCTCATTTTTATATATTTCTCATCTTTTTTGCTTGGTCTTCTCCGCCTTATCCTTCTCGTCTGTTAACCTTTAATCGTATTAAAAAAAGGATTATATACACCTACCTGTGAAATGGAAGGATGCCCTTACATGCATTTTGCAAAAATCTATTTTGTATGATGAAAATTATATTTTTTTTTCTTCTTGATGAAAAAATAAATCTAAATAATTTTATAATAGAATTCATAGCGACTGTTTTGCAGTACGTCTTAAAAATAATTGATTTTTTTTATTTTCAATTATTTTTTTATAATTTTAAATTATTTTAACATGTTAATATAAAAAATATTTTTTTAAAAAAAATATTTATTTTGATAGAAAATATTATATACTAGTTAACTGCCCCCGCGCGTTGCCGTGGGCAGTTTTGTGTATATAATTTAACATAATTAAATCCACAACGATAAATTTATATGATATAAGAAAATAAAAATCATTTATTAGTAGATAAAATATATAAATTTTTAAGTAGATCTTGTTACGCAAGCATAAATTACATATTTTAGAATGTAGGTACTGCGTCATAAAAGATCATAAAAGAGTGCAAACTAATATTAAAAAAAATAGCAAAATATTTTTATAAGAAAAAAAATTAATCACTAAAATCATTGTTATGCAGATAGTAAGATTATAAAAATAATTTAATATAAAGAGAAAATAATAATAATAATAATAATAATAACAACAATACAGAAAATAAAGGGGAAAATGAAGCAATATTAATTTAAAATATTATAACAACAACAACATCGGAGTCTTAATATCTAGAATTATCATTGTTGTTACTATCAAAACAATAAAAATTATCAAATTATACAAAAAAAATAAAAAGCATTATTATTATTATTATTATTATTATTATTATTATTATTATTATTATTATTATTTTCATTTATTTGTTTTATTTCTGTCTTAATAATGATAGAGAAAAAATGGAAGAAAAAAAATCCTAAAAACTTCAATAAAATATCAAACAAAAGAATAAAACAAAAATAAAAACTATCGTTTCTATCACCGCTAAAACAATAAAAAAATATCAAATTATCCCGAGTAAAAAAACCCTCAAAAATATCAACAAAAGAGTAAGTAAGAAAAATAATTAAATTATTATTATTATTTTCATTATTTTATTTTATTTTATTGTTAATAATGAAAGGGGAAAAATGGAAGATAAAAAAATCATAAAAACTTCAACAAAAGATCAAACAATAAAATAAAATAAATACAAAAATTATCGTTACTATCACTACCAAAACAATAAAAATTATGAAATTATCATGAGAAAGAAAAAAATAAAAAATACTAACAAAATAGTAAGCAAGAAAAACAATTAAATTGTTGTTGTTGTTGTTGTTGTTGTTGTTGTTGTTGTTGTGTTAATAATGAAAAAAATAAGATAAATGAGAGACTAAAAACAACCATAAAATCTTGAACAAAATTATTATCACAAAAAGATATCGAGGGATTAACAAAAAATTAAAAGTATAAAAAATCAAATTGAAAGGGATTAAAATCTAAAATTAAAAGTATAATGACCGAAATGAAAATCAAATTTATTATCAATTTAAATCAAAGGATAAAATTGAAAAAAAATTAAACTATTGTGCCGAATTTATTGAGCTATTTAAACTCAACAGAGAAATTAAAAAAAGGAGGATCGAAGTGCAAATCGAATATTAAATTAATTTCAATCGAAGGACCCAATCGAACTAAATCAAAACTTATATAACAAAAATAAGGACCATAAACAAAATTAAAAGTACAGGGATCGAAGTGTAAAAGTAACAAAACCTAGGGACTCTCTTGCACTTTGAAGTGCAGGAGAGAGAAACTACTACAACGGCTTTAACCAGTCATCGCCGCGTCTACGACCTTCAGGGAACAAAACACGCCGTACCGGGAGGAAGAAGAGGCGGAGGTGCATCGATTGAGACGCCGGTGGCCCATTTCCGATGACGGTAACAGCCTACACGCGACACTTTAATAGGACATGAGGCGGAATACAGTCGGTCACGTGGACCACACTCGCCGATAGTATTCCGAGAAAAATAATTAAAAAAATGGGTCAATTACCGTTCCACTCTCGTGTCTAAGTCACGGATTTTGTCTTATGGGGGCTATATTCGTATTTAGCCGTTTAAAAAAAAAAATTGTGGCGAATCGGGCGAACTGAACCAGTCCATAAGTATGCAATTACACCCTTAACTCTAAGTGGATAACATTGTTTTATCCTATTATAGGGCTAAATAATACATTCTTCATGAGAGTTAAAAAAAGGCCAAAAGAGAAAAAAACGAAAAAGCCCCATCCACTCGGGCAAAGAAGAGAGAAAACAAAGGATAAAATGGAACACAAACCGCCGAAATCCACAGTGATTTTAAGACAAAATCTACAGTAAATTGCACAGTATTTTGGCCACGCATTTTAGTTGCTAGGTAATAGTCTACTTAATAAATTGACACGTGGCTATCGATTTTCTGTAACCAATGAGCAAGTCGCGCCGGTAACTATCAAGTACCCTTGCTATTTACTCAAGTAGCTATAGGAGTGGAAAAATAAAATACGTGGTCTTTTCAGTGATGCCAAAATGGATACGTCCAAAAAATTGAGGTTGACGCAGGCTACCCAATTCTTTACGTGTTGTTGTCATTCCGATTTAAAAATATTTTTTATAAAAATTAATTTTTTTATTTTTCATTTTTCATTTTAAACTAATATTTATAGCATTTTTATACACTGATATCAAAATTAATTTTTAAAAATAAAAAAAATATTTTTTAATACATTTATGAATAGAAAAACAACAACACAATTACACTCCCAAAAAATTATTTATGTTCGCCATTGTTTTTTATTATACATATAATATATATCATTTATATTTTTTTATAATACATATAATATATATTATAACACAATTAAAATATTTATATTTTAAAATGAACATATTAAAACCATTCAAAAATGTAAATATATTTAAAAAAAACATTTTCCAACCACCTCCTAAATACAACTATATATAGTGAAATAGGCAATAACCATGAGATTGCTAAACTCAGAAGGTCATATCTATGCACGGGGCTTTTTTAAATTCATTAAATTAATTCAAAGAAGATTTAAGAAATGCCAATGAAAGGGAGGATAGACCATAGTTGTTGATTCCGTTCCGTTCCCACTGTAACGTTCCGTTTTGTTCACAAAATCGAGACAAAATGGCGTCGTTTTCGTCTTGGTTTTAATTCCGGTTTTTTCTGGAAATTCCGGTCAAATTCTGGCCGGAACGTCTCGGTTCCGTTCCAGACGTACCGTTCCGGGTTCAAAATCTATTTTTTTTTATTTTTTAAAAATTATTTTTGACATCTATACATCAAAATGATTTAAAAATACCAAAATATTTTAAATAAAAAAGAACTCAAATTTATATTATGCTTGTTATATATATATATATATAACAGTATGACAACGAAACGATACGTTGGAACACTCCAATTGGATCTGCATTTGCATGCCCCCGACATTATATTTGATTTCACAGGTAGTGTCATGTATAACTACCGACCGACCGAGTCAATTATATATATATAAGCAAAATGAATGGGTCCTCTAGGTTTCTCTCTCTCTCTATATATATATATATACACTAGCCAATGCCCGCGTCTCGTCGCGGGTGGTACCATATTTTTTTCAACATAAAATTTTTTAACTGTGTTTTTTATAATATGTTTTTGGTTAAAATGATAAATTTGTGCAGAATTCCTGTGACGTGCAAGTTTTCTATAAAATATATGAATTTTAAATCGATATAAATTTATCTATTTAATAGGTTTCAACGAAATAACCAACATAAAATTATCATAATCATTAAAAAAGCAAGAAAATTACCATAATCATTTAAAAAAATAATCATATTTTTAATTAAAATAAAAATCTGTCAAGAGTGGACTTGAACCCCCAATCTCTCGAACAGAATTTTTATCTCCCGCCTCATAAACCCGCTCGGCCATCTCAACATTCGTTCATCTTTCTCGAAAATATATATTAAATCTAATTTTAATGTGGATTCGCTAAAAAAAATGTGTTGAGAGTGAGATTCAAACTCATGCCCTCGAAGGGGACCTTAATTTGACGCTCTTTAGACCATCTCAGCTACCTTAATAACCGTTTGTCTTTCACGAAAATATATATTAATAGTAGGTGTTATTGTAAATTAGCACAGTAAAACGGGGACGTGTTTTATTATATAGTTAATAATATATATATATATCATTTTATCATGTCACAAGAAAAACACTATAGATTACTAAAGTGTTTTTTGGGAACAGAAAATAATAATAAAAAATTTAAAAATAAAATACAATGTAACCGACATAAATTAAAATTTCAGAACAATAAGTACACAAAAAAATGAAAAAAAATAAAAACAAAATCTAAAAAAATAAATACATAAAATATTGATTATTTTTGTCCAAAAAAAACAAAAATACCAAAAGAATATATATATATATATATAATATATAATATATATATATATATATATATATATATATATATATATGTATATATAATTATATTATATTATATATAATATATATGTATATATAATATATATAATATAATATATATATAATATATATGTATATATATTGGCGTGGGAAAGCTACAGTGTTTTTCCACGCCTATTATATATATAGTAATATAATATAATATTATATTATATATTATATATAATTATATATATACATATATATTGACGTGGGGCGTCTATTATATATATAGTAATATAGAGAGAGAGAGAGTAACCTGGAGGATCCATTCATTTTGCTTATATAGGAAGATTTTGAATAATCACGAATGCTGTAGGGTTTCTCTAGTAAGAAGCTCCACCACAAGTGGAGATATTAAAAAAAAAATATATACTTCATGTGGATTCAAACTACCGATCGATAGGTATGATATACATCAATTTGCAATAATTTGAGGGAAATAAAACAGACAAGAAAGGGCATCAGTAACGGAGTTAAATGACGAAATGAATATGGGGGAAATAAAACAGACAAGAATGGGCGTCAGTAACGGAGTTAAATGGCGAAATGAGTTAATTAAACACTAATTATTGCTTTGCTCTTCGCGTGATTTCAGATTCTTTCTTGAACGAAGGGAATCTAAATCTTTATGAAACGGAATCTCAATTTGTTTGCTATTAAAAAATTAGATCTGAATCTTTATGTAGTTAATTGTCTCTCGTTGTTGTTTTTCTAGAATAAATTAGTACAATATTTGAATTGAAACAATCAATATATTTTGTTAATTTAAAAATAAAATATAATATCTAGATATATAATATTTGATATTATGAAAAATATCAATACTTCCTATTATAACAGCAATAATATTGAAGGTTTAACATCTAAAAATATTAATATTATTGCTAAAATAATAAAAATTATTAAATTATTATGAGAAGAAAAAAACTCAAAAAGATTAATAAAAGAGGAAGCAATAAAAAAAACTAAAACTATTATTATTATTATTATTATTATTATTTGCCCTGAATAATGGAAAAATAAATTCAATAGAAAAATAAAAAAACCAAAATTTTTAACAAAATAAAAATGAATAAAAATCAAAATTATTAGCTAAAAAAATAATTTGACATGAAAATAAAAAAAAGAACCAACAAAGGAAAAAAAATAATAAATATCAATTTTTAAATGATCAAAAACATAAACTAAAATATAAGAATAAAATTTTTGAAAACAAAAATAGAAAATATTTAAGAACGATAAAAAATTAAAGGAATTAAAATTAGAAATCAAAAGTATAACGACTGAAAACAAAACCAAATATATTATCAATTTCAATAAAAAAATCAAATAATGTATAATATTTGTACATGCAAGCTTTGATATAATGAAACACAACAACACACCTTATTATAACAACAAGAATATAGAAGCCTTAACATTTAAAAATATCATTACTATTACTGCTAAAACAATAAAAATTATTAAATTACTTTGACAAAAAAAAAATTATTGTTGTTGTTCCATTAATAATGAGAGAAATATTCAATCAAAGGAAAAAAGTTCAATAACTTTAACAAAAAAAAAGCAAATGAAAAATGAAAAAAAATTATAAGAAAAAAATTGATGTCAAAATAAATAAATAAAAAGAAAGAAAAATAAAAAAATTTAAAAGTGAAAAAAATCAAACAAAAAATGAAAAATGAAAAACAATTAATGCATAATCAAGCGCTATAGACAGGGGTTGAAACCTTGTTCTCTTGCTTAAGATACAGGCATTTTATCCACTAAGTTATAGGCGGTTCATTATACTTAGTTGTGCAAAAATAAATAAATATCAAAACAATAGCGTACTGAACATCCCGCCCTGAAAAATAAGTAATACTATTGTAATATAGAGTAATTCTCCACATGTTACGATAACTGATTCTGGCCTCTCTTGATATATTAAATAATATATTTGGTAATTATTTATATATGTTTTTAAGATTTTGACGATGATCGACCAAGGAAAATCTTAAATTTGCTCGTTGTCTTGAGATAATCTCTCAACTCAGATATGAACATGAACACGATGCTATGTTCTAAATGAATGGAAAGGCAATTCAAGTTTAAGAGTTGGAGAGTTTTGTTTTTCGCTCATGATCCAGATCGACGAGAAGAGCTTTTTCTATTTGAAAAGTTATATTTCACATAAATACATTCAGTAAATTGCATTATTATTTTCATTCCTCGCACATTATTCCATATTTTACCTTTTAATATAACCATTAAGGAGAATAAATTATAATGAATTAACATGATTGAAAAGACTAAAATATGTGTTATTTTTGCCTAAAATCTATGTTTAAAAGACTAAAGTCTATAGTGTGATAATCAAATATTTTTGAGCTTAAATCTAAGTATTATAAACAAAATTCATAAGCTATGAATGCCGTATAAATCCTTCAATGAAAAAACATAATCATTCTTTACTACTTTTATATATATATATATATATATTAAAAAAATATTTATTATTATTATTATTATTATTATTGGATTTCAAATTCAAAGTTGTGTTGTATGATTATATAAAAATAAACTTGGAACCATGAAGTTTTGTTTTTAATAACGAGGACGGAAATAGAGATTAGAGAGAAAATAATTTATTGCAGTGCATAATTATTTTTCCTCCGTTTCTATATTATCTAATAGCTAAAACAACTTGGTTGTAACTGTAGCAACAATGTTCACCAAGACTCATTTCTACTATGGACTAGACATTTGTTCTGGTACGTCGCATCTACGTGAACTTGGTTATTTATTAGACAGGGCTTCTTGTTTGTTTTTATTTGTTGAGTAGAAATGACAAGGGAATAATTGTGCCCGAGTGGTTCGTTACACGCTGGAAAATTCAGTGTGAAGGGGGTCGAACCCCTCAACCAACAAATTTGATTTTGGTTGGTTTAGTTTTTTCTTTCTTTCTAAAATCCTTGTTTTTGATTTTTCCTTCTACAATTCTGATTTTGAAAATGATTGTCTTGAAAAGTTGTTATCCCCCCCCCTTTTTTTAAAAAAAATTAGGGTATCAATGACAATTTACGTGTACCACGACTAATCTCTGGATCCATTTTTTTCCCTTTTTTGTTTTTGCTTATTTTTTTCCCATGATCGGGGTGTCCAGGTTAACTTATGCGCACCGCATTTTTTTTTCTCATTACTATTTAAAAAGGTGTTTTCCCCTTGCATTTTATTTATTTATAATTATGCTTATTTTTTTTAATAATAATTTTCACTATTCAATATTGTTTGAAAAATTGTTTTTTTGATTTTAACCCAGGCTTTTTATTTTTTTTTTAAACTGGAATATCCGTTACAACCTATGCGCACCGACTAATCTCTGGATTCATTTTATTCTTCTTCTTCTTCTTCTTCTTCTTCTTCTTCTTCTTCTTATTATTATTATTATTATTATTATTATTATGCCTATGTTTTATTACCACTTATACATTTTTTTTTCATGATGGGTGTCTGGATTAGTTTACGCATACCATGATTTTTTTTCTGATTACTATTTAAAAACATGCTTTTTCCTTGCACTTTTTTTATAACCGAATAGTTTTTGTTTATTTTTTAAATAAACGGGGATCTCTTTTTAAAAAATCCATTTTTTTATAACCAGTTTGTCCAGTCAATTTTTTTAATCGAGCTTCTTTTGTTGTGTTTTTTTAAACCAAAGTATTTGTGATAGCTTATGTGCACCACAACTAATATTCGAATATATTTTTTATATTCTTTCCTTTTTTTCTACTTATATATTTTTTTTCCAATAATTGGGGTGTCCTTATCAATTTATGCACACCACAATTTTTTTCTCATTATTGTTTGAAAAAGTGATTTTTGTTTTTTTTTTAATTGGGCTTCTGTTTTTTTATAACGGGATGTCAGAGCTAGCTTACACGCACCATGATTAATTTATAGACCCATTTTTTTCATACTTTTTTTTTCCTTTTTTTTCAACTTACATATATTTTTTTTGTTTTTTATAATCGGAGTGTCTAGGCCAGCTTACGAGCACTACCTTTTTTTTTCCACGTATTTTTTTTAATCTCTGGATCCACGTTTTTTTTTAAAAAAAATTTCCCTTTTTTTTCTCATTTATACATTTTTTTATAATTGTGGTGTTCAAGTTAACTTACATGCACCACGATTTGTTTTCCACGTATATTTTTTTCTTATAACCGAAGTGTCTAGAACAGCCTACGCTTATCATAAATAATCCTTGGAACCAATTTTTTTTAACATTTTTTTCTTCTTTTTTCCACTTATAATTTTTTTCCTTATAATTGGGGTGTGGGTGTACGGATAAGCTTACAGTCACCACGACTATTATTTTATAGAATGGCTAAAGAAGATCACAATTTCAAACATTAATTAAACAATTATTTCAACTATGATTTTCACTTTTCAATACTCTTTGAAAAATAATTTCTTTTTTTTATATGTTGTTTACATAATTCTAATTTTTGTCCATGTTTATATATACATGCTCTTAATTGTTTTTTCTATTTTTTTTAATTCCACTATTATTAATATTTTTTTAATATGTAAATTTTAATTTATGTTGGTCATCATTTAAAAAATAATGTTTGTTATTATTATTTTTTATTTTTCAAGTTAAATAATTTATTTAAATATAATAATTTTTTTTTATATTTTGGTATTTAATTTTCTAATTATTATAGATAAACATTTAAAATAATAATAATCATTATTTTTAAGTTTTATTTTCTTTTAAATATATCATAATAATTATATATTTTTATATTTATTTATTATTATAACTTTAATATATATTATTACTTTTTATTGGAAGAAAACTATTTTTAACAAATTTTATCAATTATAATTTTACTAATTAAATATTAAAATAACAAAATAACACATATAAAATAAATTAAAATTTCTAATATAGAAAAAAAACTCAGACCATCGCGGACAAATTTGCTATTATACACTTAAAAAAACTCAGTAAATAAAAAAGAAAGTCGGCTATTCAATTCTTATCAAATAACCATTAGCTGTGAAAATCCCAACGGTGGGTGAGGAGATAACGGAGACAACGGAGGCACGTTAAAGACACCATTTGAATCGCCACAATGATCCCAAACAGCTGCCCAACATGACGGCGTCAGCGGAACATCCCTCTCGGGTTCCTCTCTCTTAACCACTCGCATAACCCTCCTAACATCCTCCATCTCTTCTGCGTCATACTCTCTAAGTCTTTTCCTTTCACCCTCTTCGTTGGCGCGTACATCACACTTCCCAGCTTCTAATGGAAAATTGAGAATCGCTTTCGACCCACGCAGCTTGAAGGCAGCTCGATCATAGGCTCTGGCAGCTTCGAGAGCTGTATCGAAAGTTCCTAGCCACACACGTGAACCTCTCCGGTTCGGGTCCCGTATCTCAGCTGCATATTTGCCCCATGGCCTTTGTCGGACTCCTCTGTAATGCCTTTTCGCTTCTACAACAACACCAGAATTATCATCCAGGGGTTGCGGGTCCTGGTTAGAAAACTGAATCCATTCAGATTTGTTGCCGGGCAGCGATATTTTCAATGACGGTTTCCGAGTTGGTTGAACTCCGGGTCTTGATTCTTCATAGAAGAAATTGTTGCTTGGTTGAGAAATAATTTGTGGTTTCAAATGGAGGCGGGAGGGTGAATCAAGGGGTTTTGGCGTTGAGAGATCAATAATTTCAGGTTTAGCTTCAAACTCGAAGATATTGGTCTTGTTATCTTGAGCAGGACTGAAAACGGAAGTGAATTCGAAGAAACTAGGGTCAGGAGAATCGAAAAAACCAGGAAATGCAGTGGAAGAGGCAGAAGTCGAAGTCTGTGAGCGGCAGCTGGTAGTCTCATTAGTAGAAATCTCAGTATCAGTAGAAATCTGATACAAAGAAACTGAGGAGGAGGTAGCAAGAGGTGAAAGAAGATCGCCAAACAAGTGGTTCTTGATGAACTCCAGGGCTGATGATACCTCTGTTGACATGTTGACTGAGCACAGCTTCAAAATTTCTAAGAACAGCACGAGAGGATGAGAAATTGAAAGGATATTCAGGGAGATGAGGATGGGAGTTGAAGGGAGTGGTGGAAAGGGCATATATACATATGAAATTGAAATGGGGACCTTTCCACGGAGCTTCTTTGACCAAGGAAGGAAGCCTCCTATTGCCGTTTTCCTGTCCCTATCCATTTCACAGTTTCGATTCTGAGCCGTTGGATTGTGGTCAAAGGGACAGTTTGATGGATGGCCGTTGATTGAACTACAAACGAACTGTATGATCTATTAGCTTCTTGTCGTCTTCTTCTATTATTTGTCTACTATATTTTGAACTTCCCAGGGCATTTTTACCTTATCCGTTGCGAGCGGGTGGAAGTGTTCTTCCTTCCTCGCTGCTTCCAAGAGACCAGCACGAACTGGAGAGGGAAAAGGGATGCCAGTCACGTGCGTGAGAGAGTGATGGTGAGCGAGTGTGCTCATGCCTCCTGTCTTCTAGTTTATTTTTATTTAAAAATATATTAAAATATTATATATGCACACACTTTTTTTAATAAATAATTATTTCCAAAAATGCTCGAAAGGAAAGAAATTGCATCATACCAGTGAAATTTTAAAGTAATCAAGAAATGTAGTAAATATTGCTGAATTATTGAAACGTTATATTTATTGAGGAAAGGATGGGGGCTCCGAATTGGTCATCTATTATTTATTTATTTAACTTGTTTGTTTCTCGAACATCTTTGCACCAACTATTTCCGCTTTGCGTGCATAAACACATTAGCAATTTTATTTTTCTTTTTTCTTTTTTTATTAACTTGATTCTCCAACTTATCTCGATAAATTTCACAAATTCTCAAATTAATGATCTTATAAATTTTTAGTGATTATCATATTAATAAATACATGACTCGAATTTAACATCACATAAAAGCAAACCTCTTAGTAAGTTTTTTCTACATATTAATTCCTATTTACACCATTTGAAGTATATTGCTATAGAATATAGGAAATCATGTTAAAATTAATTATGAACAAGCCACCGCCAATATTATTATATAAAAAAAGATAGTTTTAACCCTTAAGTTGCCTCGTCAATTATGGTTTTGATATAATTACCCTCATCTCTGCATCTGTGTTTCCCTCATCTCTGCACCTACATCTCTTCTTCTCTTCTCCATCATCTCTGCTCCCTCATCTCTGCACAGGCATCGTCTTCTCCCTCACCTCCCACACAGCTCGAGACTCCTCCGATGTCTGTGTCCGCCGCACCCTGTGACTCAAGAAGTTAAGGAGCCTCCATTTAAAATTTGAGGCTGTATTCTGTACAAGAAATCACCATGATGAAGCCAAATATCCCCAGCATCCCACATGGCTTGCATAGACTGACAATGATTTGTAGAAGCGACACTTATTTTTAGAGAACAACACAAAGTTAGGCAAAATTTGTTTTTTGTATTCGTAGAACGATAAAGCATAGGGAGTAGATAGCAGATAATTTGATGTTGGATCATTACCCATCTCAAGAAACAGAGAATTTAATGGTAGATTACGGGATCTAATAATCTCTATGTAGATCACAAGTGGGTGAATTCTTT
The DNA here is from genome assembly GCA_032356905.1 of Salix exigua. Classification (NCBI taxonomy): domain Eukaryota; kingdom Viridiplantae; phylum Streptophyta; class Magnoliopsida; order Malpighiales; family Salicaceae; genus Salix; species Salix exigua. The sequence goes on along the minus strand of CM063588.1, from coordinate 10,894,368 downwards.
TTCATTTTTTTTTTAACTCAAATGGAACAATTTTGTCTAAGAAAAAATATATACAATAAAAATTGCAATTTTTTATTTTATTTTTCAAATGAATAATTAATGCCTTTTATTTTATGTTTTTAGTTGATATATGACTTTTGATCCGAATGTGCTAACATCACAATTTAGCTAAAGTAATGGTGCTGTTTATTTTTATGTTATTTTAATTTGAGCTAATTGTTTTTTAATCATGAAAATGAGGTAATTCATCCCCATTTATCTAAACTATTAGAAAAAAACATACATACATACATACATACATACATACATACATACATACATACATACGTGTGTGTGTGTATATATATATATATAATGTGCTAACATCACAATTTAGCTAAAGTAATGGTGCTGTTTATTTTTATGTTATTTTAATTTGAGCTAATTGTTTTTTAATCATGAAAATGAGGTAATTCATCCCCATTTATCTAAACTATTAGAAAAAAAACAAATACATATACATACATACATACATACATACATACATATATATATATATATATATATATATATATATATATAATTTTACAAATTGATATCTCAATCCAATAAAAATAAAAATAAAATCATCACTTATAGGTATTTAAATACTTGAATTTTTAATTAATTTTATAAATTGACAGTAATATAAAAATATAATAACCAAACACATAAAATTTTCATCAAACTCAATTTTAACTGAACACTTGAATTCAGTTTTGAATCGCAATTAAAAATATTTTTTTTAATTTTTTTTTCAATCTCAACTACAATAACAAAAGTTTTTAATGTTAAGATTCCATAACTAGCATCATAGATAGCAACCGCAGAATTGGTTCGAGGATTTGACAACATAAATGCATCCCCCCATTCGATTTTAAGCCCCGTGCTAGAAAGTGGTTTCTTTTTGGAAAGTGAATTCTGGAGAAAGTGAATTCCGATGTTTGACAGTGTTATGAAAAATGAACTGGAAAACACTTTCCAGTATTTGTTTATGTTATGGAAAATGAACTGGAAAATAATTTATTAATAATTTTTTTTTTCAAGTTTATTAAAATAACAAGGAACAAATCTTACAAATTAAAAAGTTGAATGGGAATGAAATTGAAAAACAAATTCATAAATTATCTCAAATAAAATAAATAATAATCAAAATAATAGAGATCAAATCTAAAAAATTAAAAAAAATGAAAGGTGAATAAATTAAAATAATAATAATTAACATTTCATAAATTATTTCAAATAAAATAAGTAACAATAAAAAAAATAAGGACCAAATTTGATATATAAAAAATTTCAATAAAAAATGATAAGAAAAAAGCAAATAGCAATTATAAAAATAAGGACCAAAATTAATATAAAAATTAAATTTTAAGAGATGGAATTGAAAAATAAATATTCAAAACAAATTATATATAGCAATCAAAAGTTTGAGGATCAAATTTGATATAATCAGCAAATAATGACATTTCTAAATTTTTCACAACTTCCAGAAAATGTTTTCTGCTCAAATTTTCCGGAAAACATTTTCCTGAAAACCAAGCCAAATTTTTCTTTGACTGGAAACTGTTTGCCGTTGACCAACTTTCCGGAAAGCAAACAAACACAAGAAAGTTTGGAAAGTGATTTTTCAAAAAATAAATTCCGGAAAACAAACACAGTCTTAGTCAGCATGCGAAATCCATTGCCTTGCGACTAGATTAATTATTATTAACTTAATTAATTAAAGCTGACCAAGTTTTTCCTGCCTCGGTCCTTAATTTGCATGTGAACAAGGTTTGCACAGTCAAGGGAAACCCAGTACCACATCATCCACCCTTGATGTTGTAGCTTCGAAGAATCATAGACTGGACTATATTCAGATATAAAAAAGTATTAGACACACTTCTAGATTCAGATCTCCACCTCTCACGGCAACATTTGGGTTGATTGCAAATTATTGATCTGGGTTCATCGCAAACTTAAGTACCTACTGGCTACTGCAACATTAATGATTCCAAATGAATGTATTAAATAGGTGTAAAGTCTTACTCATTTCTATTTTTCCAGATGCAACCACACTTATCTCCAACTATATATATCCATTTTTTATGTCATATAATTAATTAACTGACGTTGTTTCCCGCGAATAAATTGTTCAAAATCAGTTAAGGCTTGCGTCCATTAAATTTATATACCCCTTGAAAGAGATTTTCCTGTGTTTCCCTTGCAACAAATATGGGTGTATTGGAACAAAAGAGGAAGCCCCTGCCGCTATCTTATCGAATTTCTGATTTTTCACCAGCAAAAGAGAGTTGAAAGTTAAACATATCAAGAGGGAGAACAAGCCTCGGCAAAAAGCTAACTACTCTACTGGGATCTTAAACAAAAGCCTCGGTACTCGCTACTTTAGTTTATCTAAGCAATCATAATGCGGGAAAGAAATCAATGGCGCCATATAGCGAGCATAATAAACAAGACCAGAAAGGAAAATTAACAATTTTATTGAAAGATGACAATTAAAAACTGTGCTATTAACCACAGTGAGTGTCAAATTTACTCAAAACAGCATAATAGGGAGAGTAGAGGTGTGACCCGTGCACTATTTTTCTTCCACCAGCCATTTTCAAAAACCTCTTCGAATTGGTTGGATTTCAGATCGTAACTTAAGACCATGGTAAGGATTCCAAGAAAAATAGAATCGGCGGCTGGATGAATAGCATAGGTACCAAAATGAAAGCCTGAATTGTGCCCGTCAAGAAATTTGGACGTCAAGCAATCCAATGGGACGCGATGTGCAAGTTGTAGTTATTTTTTATTGTAATTATCGTCCACAAGTTTATTCTTGATTCTACAACAAAGACTAGTAAAACAATAGAGGTTATCGGGAGGAAAGTTGTAACATTAAGTCTCTGAACCATTAAACTAAAAACACAAGTCATTCATTACTTGAACCAGAACATAGGGATACAATACCTGAACCACCAACACTTGAACTTCAACTGCGTGATCAACCTAATATAACTGAATCAACTGTACCACAATAGTAATCGTCTCTCCCTCTTGATGCTTCTAGTCCTAATGAGTCTCAATCAACTGATAAAACACATGTAAACCTTGAACCTTCTCTTCACATACTTCCTAATGGTATCAGAAGAAGAATTCCTAGAGTTAGCTATGAATTTGTTCTTACTTCTACCCCTAAATATCCTCTAAATAATTATGTATCTCACCATAGGCTATCAAAGGCATGTGCAAATCAATTGTTTGTTATACATGTTCCTAATAGTGTGCAGGAAGCTATCAAGGACCTTAGGTGGAAAAATGCAATGAATGAAGAAATGGACTCTCTCTAAAGAAATGCAACATAGGAGGTGATATACTTACCTACAAGAAAAAAACCCGTGGGATGTCGATGGATATTTTTTGTCAAATACAAAGCTGATGGTGATATTGAGAGGTTTAAAGTACAGTTGGTGGCCAAGAAATACAGTCAAACGCATGGGATTGATTATGTCGAAACTTTTACACCAATGGCTAAGATAAACACAATTCGTATTCTCTTGTCATTGGCTGTAAATTTTGATTGGCCACTACATCAATTTGATGTGAAGAATGCATTCTTGCATGGGAACCTACAAGAAGAAGTATACATGAAATTGCCTCCAGGATATCAGCTACAAGTTAAAGGAAGCAAACAAGTTTGTAAACTGCGAAAATCATTGTATGGATTAAAGCAATCACCACGAGCTTGGTTCGTCAAATTTACAAATTCAATGAAGGCATTTGGATATCAACATAGTAGTTCTAACCACACCCTATTCATGAAACATAAAGAAAGGAAAATCACAATATTGATTATATATGTTGATGATAATCTGTGACGAGAAATGACACTATTGAACAGGAAGCCTTGCAAACTTACCTCTCTGGGAATTCAAAATGAAAGATCTTGGATATTTAAAGTACTTTCTAGGAATTGAGGTCTTGAGATCTAGATATGGTATACTCTTGTCACAAAGGAAATACACAATTATTTTGCTTAATGAAGTTGGCATGCTAGCTTGCAAACCAAGTGACACACTTGCGGCTGAAAATGTCAAATTAAGTGAACACTCAAATCAGATTCCTGCAAATAAAGAGCAATATTAAAGGCTAGTGGGAAGATTGATGTACCTTGCACGTACGAGACCTGACTTAGCAAACTCGCTTAGTGTTGTTAGCAGGTTTATGCACTCTCTAAATAAAGAACATATGAAGGCAATAATGCGTATCTTACAATATCTGAAGTCTTCTCCGGGCAAAGACATTATGTTCACCTAAGGAGACACTTTGAATATTGAAGGTTAAACTGATGCTGATTGGACAGACTCTATTAATGACAGACATTCCACTACAGGATACTTGACATTTGTTGAGGGAAATCTGGTTATATGGCGAAGCAAGAAACAAGGAGTTGTTGCTAGATCTAGTGCGGAAGCTGAGTACAAGGGGATGACTAAAGGTGTATGTGAGCTGCTATGGACTAAGAATTTGTTACAAGAACTCAAGATTTCACCAACATTGCCAATAAAGTTATACTGTGATAACAAGGCTGCATGTGACATAACTCACAATCCTGTTCAGCATAACCGAACAAAACATGTGAAGATTGATAGACACTTTATTAAAGAACAACAAAGATAATTGAAGTTCCTCATGTTTGATCACAAGACCAACTTGCTGACATTCTCACCAAGGCTGTATCCAGTGAAGTATTTCATCAAGTATTAGACAAGTTAGGCATGGAAAATATCTATGCATCAACTTGAGGGGGAGTGTAGCAAGTTATAGTTATCTTTTATTGTACTTATTGTCCACATGATTATAATAATAATAATAATAATAATAATAATAATGCAGAATTCTCTCTTCTAATAAACAAAAGCAACCCATCACAGCAATCAAAATGATAGACGGAAGAAGATGTGACGCGCAACAGAGAAGCATACGAACCCATCAGTTTCGCCCACGCTATCGTGAACATCAGGGTAGCGAGCATGTCCAGCAAAGTATCGCACATAAAAAGTTTGGAATTGGAACAAGATGCCCGGAGGACGGACTGCCGCGGCGGCTGAGAATATCGGGGCACAGACATTAGATATTAGAAAGACGCCATGCTTTTGAAACATGCTTCAATCTCATCGCTACCTTCGCCGGTAATTGACATAGGATTTCAACTATCATGTCTTCTGGCAACTGCTCGGCCACTGTAGATTTAAAATACAACTCCAACTCAGCAAAAGTTCCAAACAAGAGAGAGACACTCAATTTATACTAACAACTAGCCAATTCCCCCGCGCATGGTCGCAGACAATAACATATTTTTTTAACATAAAAAATATTAATTACATATATTTTTTTGTTATAACATGAATTTATTTAAAATAATAAATCTGTAAAGAATTAATGTGAAGTGAAAGTTTTTTTTATAAAATATACGAATTTTAAATTGATATAAATTTATTTGTTTAGTAATTTTTAATGAAATATCAACATAAAATTATCTCCATCACTAAAAAAGCAAGAAGATTTGGATATTTGAATAATTAAATTCATTGTATTAAGATTAATTCATTTTATAAATCACATTTATAAACAAAATACAAATTGTGAAGGACCTGCAATAATCAAATAAAAAATAAGTAGTTAATTTTCTATCCATAAAAAGATGAAAACATAAATTGAAAATTCATCCATACGTTACCATCATTTTCATTACTACAATAGTTAAAATTATTATCAACATAACTGCTCAAACAATTAAAATAATTAAATTAACCCAAAAAATAAAAAAAGTAACAAAAAAACAATAAAAAACAATGACTAAAATTATCTTTATTATTGTGCAATCAATAAAATCATAAAATTATCTGATCCAAAAAATAGATAAAATAACATAAAACACAAAAAAGAGAGAAAAAAGATCAATATTAATTATAAAATTATCACCAACATAAATTAAAATTTCATAACGGAACATAATAACAATAAAACCAAGACAAAAATGAATTAAAAAAAATAATCTATAAGCATAAATGAATAAATACAGATAGAAAACGAACATTGTCCAAACATTATATTTTTTTTAATATTTTTAGATCATTTTCATGTGTCAGTGTTAAAAATAATTAAAAAAGAAATTATTATTTTAATATATTTACAAATAAAAAATATTTTTTAAAAATATCAATCACATTTCCAAGAAAATATAAAAAATGTTTCATGGAAAAAAATGAAGAAAAAAACATAATCAGGAATTTTTTTTTGAGGATTAATCGTGGTGCGATTTAATATAGCTTAGATACCCCAATTATGAAAAAAACAAATAAAAAATTATATTTATAAGTGAAAAACAAAAAAATATATATTTAATGGAAAAAATGAAAACAAAATTAGAAAACAGAATGAAAAAAAAGTAATAAAAAAAGCAAAAAAAAAATGACGCTAAGAATGGGATTTGAACCCAGCATTTGAACATATTTAAATATATTAGAAGGGTCAGCGTATTTGTTTTCCAGCATTTGAACAAATACAATATAAATACACATATCGTTTGTGTGAATGGTCTGTTTCTTTAATTTTGTTATAATTTATATTTTGTAAAATATTCTAATAGAATGGGATTGTTTTACCTTACTTTAATATTCCTCTACTGTTTCTAGATGACCTTTTAGATAATTTTAGAAATAATATCATTAAAAACTAAATAAAATGATAAAAACATCTTCACATATATTTTTTATGACCCTTTCTTTCCTTCCAAAAGAGCAAGTAAAAATTAAAAACTAAATAAATGATAACAAATCTTCATATATATATTTGTTATGACACTTTCATTTCATTCCAAGAGAAAAACTAAAATTGTTAGAACACACATGAATCCTTGATTTTCACTATGTTTTAAGTTTTTTTTTATAGTTTAAGTACGTTAATCTTTGAGTTTATATACGTTTACATAAAGGATTCATCTTATTATTTATTTTTCTTTTACATTAGTAATAGTATAATTAACTAATAACCTAGCCATGAGAAATCACTATTAATCACATGCACACAAGCAAGCATATATACATACATATATATATATATATATATATATATATGACATTAAATTATTAATATTTAGAGCTCATCAATGAAGAAGAATTCGCTTGCGATACGGCTGCATGGCATTGTCATCTTTCCATAATGTGAAAGATCAAGCCTCCACGTGGCAAAGATTCAACAAAGAACGCTGACGTTTACTTCTCATGAGCTCTTGGCAGGATGCTATTTAATCCAAAGTTATTAAATCCATTCTTTTCTTTCCGTTGATAAAATCAGAACAAAACAATATTGTTTTTATCCTGATTTTAATTCCAGTTTGATCTGAAACATTTTTGTTCTGATCCGAGCGAAGACTGGACTCTGGAGATTGGAGATTGGAGATTGGAGTGGAGACTATAGAGTATTTAATGAAGAAAAGTTGAGAAAAAATGTATTTGTCCGGTGTGAGATAAGGAGAGTGGAGATTGGAGTGAAAGTATTTAATAGAAAAGCGTTGAGAAAGTATTTTATTTGTCCGATGTGGGACACATTATATTGTCCCACATTAGAACAATTTGTCCAGCATTCTGCCAGACAAATTATATATATATATATATATATATATATATATTAAAAAAATATAAAAAATACATATTTATTTTTTTCAAAATCTGTTTTTTTCTTTTCTTTTTGAACATATGATTTTAAGTACTATTCTCTTTGTAATTATCTTACTATGGTATTTATTATTTTTTTGGGATACATGATAAGAAATTCTAATATTTTTATATTAATGATGTAGAAGATCTTTGATTTATATTTCTTTTATTTTAGAACATTTTACTTTCATAATATTTTAGAATTTTAGAGATGTTTCTAATTTTGAAATTATGTTTTTTTGACTTTGTGTTTGTATTGTATAATTTAAATTTAATTTATCTTAAATTTTAATTATACTTGTTAAATTAATATTTTATTTATATATATATATATAATTATATATGAACATTACGAAACCGAAACGGTACGCTGGAATACACCGAAACCAGAACATTTTGTTTCAATCAAAAAACTAGAACAACCACCGAAACCGAAAGAAATTGAAAACTTTGATTTAATCTCAAATTCTCCCTATATTTTATGATTATAGAACCTTGGCCTCTTTCTTGTCGTCGACTGCAACCACGTCATTATTTTGCGCGGTCAAAGCCACTACCTTGTTAAGCCCACAGTTTTTTTTTAACATATATATATATATATATATATATATATATATATATATATATATATATATATATATATATATATATATTCTGTGTGGCAGGAAACGTTTGTATCTGATTACTAAACTAGTTGGGATTGTCATTTGATATTGAATTTATGAGGCACGTTTCTGTTGGGTGTTAACTCTTACCTCATAATTGAAGAAAAAAGTTTTTAATTTCTTATAATCAATACTCAAGTCCTGATAATATTTAAATTGAAAAAAAAAAATAAGTCTTAATTTTATTTAAAATGTGACCAACGCATTAATTTTCTTAAGAGCATGAAAGAATCCAAATCCTGTGCTTTCGGCCTTTACCAGATTTTAAATATATTCAAAATTAAAAAGAACCAAAATCATATTTTTTGTGCTAGAAATGATAAAGCTGTCGGGGATGCATGCTTATATGTCAAGCAAAAGTATTTGTATCCAAATGCATGAATCGATACGATGACGTTTACTCAAAAGAGTAGAGCGCAAATTGATAGGCTTGTCAAGTAAAATGCAAGGCAAGAAGAATCCAGGCAGCCCCCTAATTGAAACACGTGGTGAGGCGTTATTTATCACTATTTTGTCGTTTCATGAGAATAATAATAATATTTAGGAAATACCATGCTTTTTTGAAATACAACAAGATAAAAATATGTTATTTTACCAGAGATATATTCTTATAAGAATAAAAATAAAGCCATAGATAGAATGGGTCAACTTCAGTGCCCACGTTCTGCTGATGTTCTTCGGGCAAATATCTCGAAGGATGCGTCCTATTTTGGTAGGAATGTGGGCAACTGCCCTGGACAAAGAAAGGCATTGTTAATTTGTATATCAAAAGGCCGCCACACGACTGACAAAATGCACAAAAGGAAACATTTATACTGGTACAATTTTTTTTTAATTTTAAGATTACTTAGAGTTTGCATATTTATGATTTTTAAGATTACTTAGAGTGCATTAATGATATTAAAAAAAGGAAAAATATAGATGTTACAACATAAACCCGCGCTCCGCCGCTGCAGTTAAAAGTTTTTTTTCTACTTTTAATATATGTAATTTTTTATTTTTTATTTTTTATTTTATTTTATTTTTGGCTTAGGTTTGATTGATAGTTCTTAATTTTTTATTTGTATCTATATATCTCTGCTCCAAGTTTATATTTTTATTTTTATTTGTATTAAATACAACTTGAGTTAAGTTTGCAAGTATCTATTTTTTTATTAGTAATTAAATAAAAATAGTTTTTTTTAAAGATATTAAATTAAGTACAGTGCATGACATGGGTTATGGGGGTGACTGCTGCCAATTTAATATGTCACAGTTATAATAATTTTTTTAAAAAAACTTATCATGTTGAATTTATTTTTTTAATATTAAATCAAGTTTTTATCTGTTGACTGAGTTAATCGACGATTCATATAAAGGTTAGCAGCACTCGTGTTTTGCAACCAATCAGAATGTAATGTAATTGGTAGATTCTTATAACTTAATTAGAACATAACATTATTTTTTTCTTTTTTCTTGCCCGTGAAAGATTGCTCAAATAAGAAAAAAGAATCACCTGCTTGAAATCTCAAGTAATTACTTGATTTTATAAACACGACCCAAAATCTGGTAGAGGTAGTCGTAATTAATAAAGTGTCATTATGAGCATGGGAACAGAGAAGGAGTGTATCCCTGCCTTTCTTTATAGCCGACAAGGCTCAACTAGCCGGTGTATATCTTCTTAGCCCCACCATAACTATTAAACTAAGGCCGCCAATTTTCGAAAAGCAAAGTGGAAAAGTATTGGCCACCACAAGTGGGAAAATAATAATAACAAAAAAAATTAAATTTTTTTAACAAAGTAGACAAGTACCGTATAGCATGAGTACGAATCCCAGTTAGAATTCAAATTTATTCCTCCTTAATTAATACAAAAATGGTTAAAATAAAAGGGACATCCATATAAAAGATAAGCACCTTCCTAGAAGGTGAGATCGAGGAAGTGCTGTCTGAATAGAATGGTTGTCACACTCATGGATTGATTATCTTAATGAAACATTGACTTTGTGGGAGTCTTATCCTTGTAAATTGAAAATCTAATAATGTGTCCAGGACGGATGCATCTTTATTTTAGTAAGAAGTTTTCTTTCTTTCATGATTTTTTTTCTCCGATTAATCGACCTTGCCATAATTTTATTCAGAATTGTTGTATCTTTTTAGGTTTTATTATTTAATAATAAGTTTATTAGTGTTTTACCTTTTTTTAATTTTATTTATTTAGATTATTATGGTTTTATAACTTAGATCATGTATTTAAAAAGGTTAATTCAAATTGATCTCATATGAAAGATCATTTGTATGGATATAAAATATAGTTGTTTTTGAGATTTTTTTTAAAATAAGTTATTTATAGTATTTATGAAATTAAGAGTTGTTTAATGTCAAAATAAATACAACTATGAGAACCAAAGTAACTCTCGGTGAAGACATATGTGTGTATTGTTGTCTTAGTTTGTATAAAAAAAAATTGCTAGTGTATAAATCCCATAGTATTTCACTAAAAAAGTTAAAAGTTAAAAACTTATCTTTTCTGATGTAGTGATCTACCGAATCATTACCTCTTTATAATTTCTTTTAGTCTTTGTATTGGTAAAAAATCTTCATTCATGTTGGGATTGTTAGAATTGGTTATAAAAATATATAATGGATTTTTTAAGATCAAATCAAATATGAAATCCACTTATATTTGGGGTTAAAATCATGTTGGACTTTGTAATCCTACATAAATACTTTAGCATTTTTAAATACATTAGAAGGTGAATGAAGAATTATTTTCAAATAATCTTTGGATAATTTTTTTTTTCAAATCTAAAATAGTTTTGTGGATTGGGAAGTGAGCTTGTGGTTTGGACATGTTTGTTTAATAAAAATATTTTGTCATTAAGTCATTGTTTGGTCAATAATTTTTTTTATGTTATAAAAAGAATAAATAATTAACATAGAAGAACATAAATATTAAAACATAATCAAAAGAGACAAGAGAGATACATTTCTTACTATGTATTCTTTTATTTTTTTTCAAAGTGTAACGAATACAAAACAATTGGTTTATTTATAGGATAAGTAAATGAACTCAAGGGTTATGGAAATCCAAGATACTAAACTGAAGAATTATAGACATTCAATACATATAAATATGAATTTATATCACTTCCCCTTGAATGACAATGCATTTTAAAATTCAATAGGTTTTATATAGATACTTCAAGATCCATATTTGAATACTTAAGAATTCATTAAAAAAATATCAGATTGCCTCATTAAAACCTTGTAAAGGAAAACCTGAGTGAATGAAAAAGAGTATAATTTTCATTGATTTCCCCTCAAGAGTACATATCTTATGACAAATCTTTAAGATGACGCATTCAAATTTTCTGGATAATTTTCTTGAAAGTTGAGGCTGGTAAAGTTTTTGTAAATAAGTGTGTTGAATTATTATCACTTGACATGACTTATTTGATAACAATTTCTCTTTTTTGTTGGAGCTCGTTATAAAAGAACTTTGGTGAGATATGATTTGTTTTGTCTCCTTTAGTATAGCTTCCTCTGAGTTGAGTGATGCAAGAAACATTATTTCTAAACAATATTGTGAGACTATTTTCAATAGCTTACAATACATATTTTTCTTTATTTGTTAGATAATTGATGTTACCCATATACATTTTTGACTTGCTTCATGTATTGCGATAATCTCATAATATTTTGATGAGGTAGCTACTAATATCTATTTGGCAGATCTCTAAGAAATTGTAGTACCACCATAGGTAAATAGACAACCAATTTATGATCTCCTTTTGTGGAGATTAAAGTGATAATCTGCTGTTGCATATCAAATCAATTATGAATTTTATTCATAACAAAATAACCATATTTTTGTTGTTCCGTGGAGATAACAAAATATATGTTTGACTCCATTCCAATATCTTTTTATGGGAGTGGAACTATATCTTGCCAATAGTTTTACTGCAAAAGCTATATCTAGTCTTGTACAATTTATTATAAAATAACCATATTTTTGTTGTTTCGTGGAGATAACAAAATATATGTTTGAGTCCATTCCAATATCTTTTTGTGGGAGTGAAACTATATCTTGTCAATAGTTTTATTGCAAAAGTTATATCTAGTCTTGTACAATTTGTAAGATACATAAGTGTTATAATAGCACTAAGATATATGTACTTCATGGCCAAGAATTTCTTTTCCTCTTTTGGGGTCGAAAATGATCCTTTTTAACAACCATATGTGTAATTAAAAGATGAACATTGCCCATATAAAAAACATTTTAGAAATTCTTTTGTATACATCAATTGATGTACAAATATTCTATTTGAAAAATATTCAATTTGTAAACCAAGACAAAATTTGTCTTGCTGAGATTTTTCATCTCAAAATTTAATTTTCAAATATATTGCAGTTTTTGTGAGCTCTTGGAGTACTGATAGTATTTAAATCATTAACATGTACTGTAGTAATAAAAAATCCGAACAATGTTATCTTAATAAAAATGCATCTACAAATGTCATCATTCTCAAATCTTCTTTTTAGTTAGTATTCATGAAGACGATTATACCACATCCAACCACATTGCTTCAACTTATATAAATACTTTTGTTGTTTAATAGAATAAACACTTCTGGGTCATTACAAGCATTGTATATCCTTTAGGGATTTTCATATAGATATATTTATTTAATTATCCATATAGATATGTTGCAACTACATCCATTACATGAATATCTAATGTTTATGAGATCGCTAAACCAATTAAAAATCTAAAAGTGATTGCATCAATTACTAGAGAATAAGTTTTCTCATAATCAATGTCGGGTCTCTGCAAAAAGCCCTGTGTATCAAATTGTGTTTTATATCGCATTATTTTTATTGTTCTCATTGCGTTTTATAACAAAAAACCCCACTTATATAATGAGTTTAACACCTTTAGGTGTATGGACTACATATCCAAATACTTCATGTTTTGCAAGTGAATTTAACTTTGTGTGGATTGCTTCTTTTCATATTGACCAATCATTTCTATGTCGATATTATTTAACAATTCATGGTTCACATTCATCACCAATTCTGGTGATGCCAAAAGCAACCTTAAATGCAAATACATCACTGATGATAGTTTTATCTCATTCTAAAATTTCTCATGTATTAATATAACTTATGGAAGCCTCATTATTTCTAGATACTTAGTTCTCTTCAAAAGGTCCCTTTTCAGGGGGATTAGTATTAAAAGATAATTTGGACACATGATTTGATGTTTGTTTGTGGGTGAGGACTGTCCAAGAGTACCATCATCTATTTGTTAGAGTTTTTGTTTTCTATAATTTTTGTCTTTAGCTCCAATAGGTCTCTCGCGCTTTAGGTGTGATATAGATTCATTTTCTGCTATGTTGACCTTTTTTTCTTTAGAAATTTCAATTCTAGATGGAGCATTTATAACAGGAATATAGCATTTAACTACCTTTTCACTATTGTTGAAAACATCTGGTAATTGATTTATAATATTCCGTAAATGAATTATCTTTTGAACTTCAAGTTCATATTGATTTGTCCTTGGATGAAAATGAAATAAATTCAAGTTATTCCAAGTAATTTCTTTTTGTGCTTCAAGCACTAAATTTGCTTTTTCTAATGATGGAAAAATGTTCTCATCTAAATGACAGTCTTCAAAACGTGCCTTATAAACATTGTCAGTCAAGGTTAAAGGAATCTAATAATAGATGGAGAATCAAAACAAATATAAATTCTTATTCTTTGTTGTAGATCCATTTTAGTCCTTATGGGGTTGGTACAAGCACATATACCGCACAACCAAAAGTTCATAGATAAAATATATTTGGTGGTATTTCATAAACAAGTTGTGAAGAAGAATAATTATGGTAAACACTTAGCCTAATTCTAACTAAAAATGCAGCATGTAATATAGCATATCCCAAACAAATATACGCAGTTTTGATTTCATAAGTAATGGTCTTATAACTAATTGAATTCATTTTATAAATGATTCTACTATATCATTTTGAGTAAAATACATGAGCAAATGATGTTCAACATCATTTCCAATAGAAGTGCAAAAACTATCAAATACTTGAGAAGTAAACTCATTAGCATTACCTAGCCGAATTTTCTTGAAAGGATAATTAAAAAATTGTGCTCGTAGTATGATAATTTGTGATATTAATCTAGAAAATACAATATTTCATCTATAAAACAAACATACAAACATGTTACCATTTACTTTATGTATCAATTAATACCATAAAATATCTAAAAGGTGTGCATGATGAATGAATATACCCATATATATATATATATATATCTCCTTGAATTCATTCGAGAAAATATGGTGATTCTATAAGAACTTTTGATGGACATGGTCTAGTAATTAATTTACCTTGAGAACATGCAACACATGGATTTTCACTTGGTAAAAGAATCTTCATGTTCTTTAAGGGATGCCCATATGAATTCTCAATAATTCGTCTCATCATTATTGATCCTGAATGTCCAAGTCGATCATGCCAAAACATAAATTGTTTGTGTCAAAATAATTCTCATGTATAGTAAATTCAAGAAGAAAACGTAGGTTGTTTCTCAAGTCCAAGCTTCTGACCTAAAATACATTTAGTAATATAAAGATATTCTTTTCTATCTTCATCTATTGTTTCAATATGATAACCATTAGCAAGTATATTTTTAAACTAAGTAAATTTCTTCTAGTCTTGGGTGAATCTAATGCATGTTTGATGATCAATCTTGTGTTATTTGGTAACACAATTTTAGCTTTTCCAGAGCCTTTTATCATGTCTGTTGGACCTGATATTGTAGCAATATTAGCTTTGGTTAATGTTAAATATGAAAAGCATTCATTTTTCTTAAGAATTGTATGCGTTGTTGCACTATCTACTAGACATAAATCTCCATCATGAAAAAACATGTCACTATTCAAAATATAATTAAAGTTTATTATTGAACTTGAGCCAAATCGATAATATTTATTGTAAACATAATAACATATATATTTTAATATAGATCAAAACCATTAATCATCTCTAAATATTCTACCACTAAACATATTTTCTATCTTATCTAAGTTTTCAAAGAAATAAAAAACATCAAGATAAATATTAGCATTAACATAAGTATTATATTATTTCTAAGACTGTTATTATTTACTTCTTTAATGGTCTCTAAGAGATTCATAGTTTCTAGATGAATCTTGATGTCAATGTTTCATGACAAATAATTATTTCTAAGAATATTAAGAGTGATAATTTAAGTTTTGTCAAATTTGACATTATCTTTATCTATAAAAACAAGAAATAACTTATTAAATAAAATCATGAAGATAAAAGAAAAGAAAAAAAATAGTAATTTAAGACTGTTATTTATTTAGCTTTAGAAATACTAGTTCTTCAAAAACTATATTTAATTTATTAAACTCTTTAAGAGCTTGTAATGCTAGTTATTGAGAAAATGTTTTTAATTAATTTATTTCTATAGGAATATAAGTCCTTTAATACTGTTATTTGTTTAGCTTTAGAAATACTAGTTTATCAAGAACTGTATTTAGTTTATTTAATTCTTCAGCAATTTGTGATATTAGTTCTTCAAGAATTGTTTTTAATTTATATAATTTTTTTGGTACTATAAATCTCATTCTTTGAATAAGAGTGACATAAGAATTTCCAAAAATAAATTACAATAATGAAAAGTAAATATATTAAAATTGATACAAGACAATAATAATCGTGCTAATAACGTGTAATAAAAAGAATAAATAATTAACATAGAAGAACACATACATTAAAACATAATCAAAAGAGATAAGAGAGAAATATCTTTCTTATCATGTATTCTTTTATTTTTCCCAAGTGTAAAGAATACAAGATAATTGGTCTATTTATAGGAGAAGGAAATGAACTCAAGGGTTATGAAAATTCAAGAGACTGAACTCAAGGGTTATGAATATTTAATACATATAAATATGAATTTATAACATTTTGGTCTTCAAAATGTTTTAGTACATAAAAAAATACATTAATTATTGATGAGAATAAATTTTTTAAGAAGTAATATATGAACTTTCACAAATATATTTCATGAATTATGAGTATTAGTTATAATCAATTAACATGAATGAAATATAAATATTAATGTTAATTAATTATAATGAATACTCATAATCCATGTTTATTTAATTTGTATAATGTTTCAAATCATGTTCATTTAATTTAAATTTTATGATCAGAAATTAATGAATAAAAACAAACATGTTTTCCTAAAAACATGATAGGATTCAACCCCACCTCTTCTTTTTGGTGTTTCACTAAGATTTAAAGTTTACTCATCTAAAATATACATGGAAAAAAACTTGTATTTTTACATAATTTGACACATCTTTACAATATCAAACACAAGCTTTTCTATAATACATATTTCTAAACTTATATTTTTAAAGTATTTGGAGTTTTTTTTATATTACCATGATAATGTCAAATAACACTTGCATAAATTTAATAATTTTTTAATAATGTAATTATAATGCTTTTTAATGTGTTTTGTTATTATTACTTTGAAACACTATATTTTTAATTTTTTTTAATGATTTTAATACGAAAAACCCATTATTTTTAGACTGTTTTTTTTTTTAAATCAATTACATCAATAAGTAAACTCTCTCCCTCTCCCTCTCCCTCTCCCTCTCCCTGAAGAGGATAGATTGTCGTTAAAATAAACAAGAAAAACTCTGCGATTACAAGGCGAACGGAGGGACAAGGAAAGAGACAAACAACAAATTGCTGCTCTAAGACCTGTGACGTCATCCTTGTCTTTATCTACAACGACCACACAAATCTCACAAATTTAAACACGTGACGAAAACGAAACCCAGTATACTATTAATCAAAGAAGCTTCAAAGAAAGAAAGCAACTTTCCGTTCGCTTAAAGCAAATTAAAATAATCACACCCACTAACCCACCGTTGATTAAATTTGTATTTTCCAAAAAATGCTAAATGCACTCACCTTTCTCCCTATATAATGCCCCCCAAAATCATCCTCTCGAATGACTTGAAATTCACAATCATACACTCTGCATCATCCTCATCCGAAATCCCCCTCTCCCTGCACAGATACGAGGAAGAATGTACGGGCAAAACATGCTTGATCAGTCCGATTATGCCTTTCTCGAGTCCGTTCGCTTGCATTTGCTTGGCGAAACTATCTCTTCTGCAGCTACCAGCAGCTGCTCTAATCCAGATACTACTAACAGTGCGATCTCAACAGCAACCACCCCTGCAACCTTTACTCCAGCCCCTGTTTACTGCAGGAGCACAAGCTTCAGCAGCTTGTACCCTTGCTTAACAGAAAACTGGGGAGACTTGCCACTTAAAGTCGATGATTCTGAGGATATGTTCCTTTACGGTGTCCTCCGCGACGCCGTCACCGTTGGTTGGGTCCCGTCACTCATGACCGATCAATTTATTGAGCACAGTCTTCCAGCGGTGAAGCTAGAACCCTCTGAGAATTTGACGATATCCCCTCCGCGCGCGGAGGCTCCGATAGCTGAGCCGGCGGTGGTTCCGTCCAAGGGGAAGCATTACCGGGGTGTGAGGCAGCGGCCGTGGGGGAAATTCGCGGCGGAGATTAGGGACCCGGCGAAGAATGGGGCCCGGGTTTGGCTGGGGACATTCGAGACGGCGGAGGATGCAGCGTTGGCTTACGATCGCGCTGCCTATAGAATGCGTGGGTCGAGGGCGTTGTTGAATTTTCCATTGAGGGTGAATTCCGGTGAACCGGATCCGGTTAGAGTGACTTCGAAGAGGTCGTCGCCGGCGCCATCATCGTCTGTGGAGAGTGCGTCCCCAAAGAGGAGGAAGAAGGTTGGTGGCGCGGCGGGTAATGCTACAGTGATTATTGCTGGGATGCAAATGACGAATGGGGTTGGGTATCAAGTGGGCACACATGGCGAACAATTATTGGCTGCTAGATAATTCGGAAAGTGAAAAACTCTTCACAATGTGGGAATTCCCATAATTTTGAAATTGTCAAGGGGAAAAATAAAAGAGAGAGAAAAAAAACCCAGCAGCAATCCTTCTCATTTAAAAAGGATGTTTGATTTGTGAATATATTTTTGGTATATAATTTATTTCAATGAATTCTTTCTTGGGACGAAAAGAGAAAACATGCCATTCTCTTAAAAAAAAATAATTCTGATCCACATTGTATTTCTTAATTTAATTTGCTTGTGTTGCTATAGCCACACTTAGTCTAGCAAAAGTTGACTTAGAAACTTCAAATGGTCATGAGTGCAGTACTATAAGCTCAATTTTAGCTAAAACGAGCGGTATACTTGCGCGGCGGATTTTTTTTATCTATTTAGAAAATTGATTGTTTTTATATGTAATGTATTTTATTATTTTAATATTTAGTTAGTGTAATTATATTTCAGAATACTGATATGAATTTTTGTCATTTAAAAAATCCAAAGTCATTTTTCCTCTCTCTCAATATATTTTTAGGCAATAATATTCAATAAATATCAGACATATCAGAAATAAAAATATTGTAATTTTATTTTAAAACATAAACTTAATTTTTGTGTGTGCTGTAATTATTTATTTGCCATCTAAAAAGAACAGTCTAATGGAAACGGGAAGTGACTTATATATTTTTTAATTTGACTTGTAAATAATGCAAGTAAATTTGTCAACATTTTTTTTTGAGATGTTTTTTTTTTCCAGTAATATTAGATCTAAAATATTAGAAATGAAAACACTGGAAATTCTTGTAAGGAAATAAATTTAAATAAAAGAGCACAAAATTAAATTTTGAAGCCAATATTTTTTATAAAAGATTTATTAATCATATTATTATATTAAATATATTTAAGAAAACATGATATGAATTTTTGTCCTTCAAAAAATCCTAGGTCATTTTTCCTCTCTCTCAATATATTTTTAGGCGATAATATTCAATAAATATTCAAACATATAATTAGTTTTACAGATTTTAATTTGACATAAATATACAAATATATAATTAATTTCACATAATTTCAATAATATATGTAATTTAAAGGATAATCTTAGGCTATTTTGTTCTCTCTCTATATATTCTTAGGCGATAATACTCAATAAATATTAGAACATATAATTGGTTTCATATATTTTAATTTGACATAAATACATAATTAAACTTAAACAAAAGAGCACAAAATTTAATTTTGAAGCCAATATTTTTTTTATTTTATAATATTTATTCATCGTATTATTATATTAAATGTATTTAAGAATACTGATATGAATTTCTGTCCTTAAAAAAATTCTAGGTCATTTTTTCTCTCCCTCTATATATTTTTAGGCGATAATATTTAATAAATATTTGAACATAATATTAGTTTTACATACTTTAATTTGACATAAATATATAATTAATTTGATATACCTTCAATAATATCTTTAATTTAAAAGACAAAATTGAAGTGAACCCCGAACATGGAAATCAAATAATTCAAAACAAAACTGGAAATTAAAAGAACTGGGACTAAAATGAAACTGAAATTCATAATTAACTTGCATAGAAGGATAGAATTAAAAGAAATCAAACTTTTGATACCTAAAATATTAAGGATTTATAATAAATTTGCATGGAATGATGAAATTGAAATTAATCAAAACTTTGATACCAAAAATATTTAGATTTCCAGCCCAACCCGCAAAATTAAAAGCATGAGGACCAAACTGGAACTTCAATACATAACCAATTTCAATTGAAGGATGAAATTGAAACAAATCAAAACTCATTTAATAGAAATAAGGGCTGGAAAAACAAAATATAACGTTCAAGGACTGAAATAAAATTTGACAAAAAACAGCTTAGCTTGCGTTATCTAGCGCAGGCTGGAGAGCGAATTGCCGGCACGATGCGCTAGGCTTTTTTTTATCTATATAAAAAATTAATTGATTTTATGCATGTTGTATTTTGTTATTTTAATATTCAATAAGTAAAATTATAACTGATAAAATCTTGTAGAAACACATGTTTTTTCCACTAAAAAATGTTTGAATATTGCTAATACTAAAAATATTTTGATAAAATCCATTAGAAATGATTTTTTTATATGTAGGACATTGATTGTAAAATTTATTGCTCATATTGTTATATTAAAAATATTTTAGAGTAATAATAAATAGGTCTCACATATTCATAAGAAAAACATAATCATTATCCTTATTTTGAATGTCTTATCTATAATAATAACAAATTTCAACACCTAACAGTATTAAAAAAAAACTAAATAAATGGAAAAACAAAAATAAATATTATTAGATTTAAAAAAATGGAAATGAATAATAAAAAAAGAGAAAATAGAAAATATCATTTTTGAAATGACTACAGAAAAAAATTAAAATGTAAACATATTTAGTTGGTAGATAGCAAATTGTAATCGTTAAATTCTGTTGTATTTTTTTTTGTATTGAATTAGTTGGTTGTTGTTATCAGTTTAAGTGTTCGGATAATAATTTAGTTGACAACTCTCAAAATTATAATCGATAAAATCTATTAAAGATGAGTGAATTGTATTTTATAGCCAATTCATTAATGGGTGAACTTGCTTAAATATTTTATTGATTTATGTAATTTGCATAAAAACTATAATTGATTAATTAGTAGGCGTGTTTTGATTATTACGACAATAATTTAATTGGTGGATGTAAATTTGCAATTAATAAAATGAATAAAATATGAATTATTTTTTTCTTGTATCGAACTTGTTGATAATTGGGTTTATTTTAACAACAATGAACGATTTAACCAACAAATAGAAAAATTGCAACCGCTAAAATCTATCAGAGATAAATTATTTCTGGTTTATTGCTATTTTGTATCGATTTATTTAATTCATAGATTGCAAAATTGCAATTGATTGATTATTCGGTGTGTCTTAATTGTTTTGACAATTATATAATCGGTTGATAAAAAAAAATACAATCGATTATATCAATTAGAGATGAATAACTATATTTTTTTTGTAGTGAATTGGGTATTCGTTGGCGGTTGGGTGTTTTGTAATGGTTTGGCTTATTATTCTCTTTTTTCTTTTTTATTTATTTGTGAAGTCAAATAATTTTTTAGAATCTAATAATATTTATGGTTATAAAAAAAAGTGCAAGGGGAACTCACCTTTTTAAACAATAATGAGAAAAAAATTGTGGTGCGAATAAGATAACCTGGAGACCCCGATCATGGGGAAAAAAATAAGCGGAAACAAAAAAATAGAAAAAAATGTATAAGTTGAACCAAAAAAGGGAAAAAAAGAAGAAGCATGGTTATAAAAAAAACGTGTAAGGGGAAATCACGGGGGGAAAAATAAGCGGGGAAAAAATGTATAAGTTGAACCAAAAAAAGAAAAAATATGGATCCGGAGATTAGTTATGGTACGTGTAAATTATCATTGATATCCTAGTTTTAAAATATAATCATAAGAATAATAATAAAAAATAAAATAAAAAGGAAAGCAAATTTTCCAGATAATTATTTTCAAAATCAGGATTGTAGAAGAAAAAAATAAAAACACAATAGTCTAAAAAAAATAATAAGAATAATAATAGAAAAAACAACAACTGGAAAGTTGCTTAAAAAAAGAATTTCGAAAAAAGAAAAAGAAAAAATAAAGTAAAGAGAAAAAGTAAAGCAACTTTCCAGTTGCTAAAACAAAAAAAGAGAAAGCAACTGGAAAGTTGCTTAAAAAAAAATCAAAAACAAAAAATTAAAGTAAAAAAAAAAAGTTGCTAAAACAAAACTTTTGGCTCCTAGGAGGTTTGAACCCTGCGCGTTGGATTTCCAGCGCGCAGGCGTACCGCTAGGCTACAACTACCCATCCGTTTATTTTCGCCATAAAAAATATAAAAAGAAGACCTGTGTAAAAAAAAAAGGTGTACAAACTCTAGCACAGCACCGGAGCAAACTGCATATACACAGTGACTATGAGTCACAATGAACAGTAGCCGACACTGTTACAAATCGCGTTATCTTTTAGGTTATTAGATAATAATAGTGTTTTTCGACTAAATGTGACAGTTATCCACTTTCGTTTGTGGGAGAAATAAAATTTAAAATATTTTTATATATCAAGCGCGTTCTATAATTATGATTTTAATTTATTATCTTACTATTGTATATCCACTAGTCCTTGTGTTTTTTTTCTCTCTCTCTCTAGTTTTTTCGATGTTTTCTACGTTTATTCTAGTTCTTTCAATTTTTCTCAAATTAATTTCATCTTTTAGTTTTTGAAAATTGACTTTTCATTTGTTTTGAGAGATAATTTTATTTAAAAAACGATAGAAGAACCTAGGGAAGAAAATACAAGCAGGTAAGTATATACGGAAGTGTATTTTAAAAAAATGGAAGAGGAACAATTCAAATTAAAGACAGTTTATTGAGACCGAGAGTATGCTTTTTAATGATGTAATATCGTTTCTATTTTTCTTAGATTAATTTACCCAATATTTTTTTTAGATATTCATATTAGAACGGGGAACCACATGACCCAAAAAACGTATTTTGTGAGTCCAAGACATATATAAACAGTTATCCCAAGCTCTTGCAGGGGACCTTATGGTTAGCCTTCAAAGCTCTAACCCGACTTTCCGCTTTTTTAACGATACAGCCAAGACCTTTCCGCTCGACTAAATCTGGGGACTTTAATTTACCCAACATATTAAGACTATAAAAAACAATTCAAAATTCTTGACAATACAGTTTCTTCCAGAAAAAAAACATGCACTGAAAAAGAAAGAGGAGAAAACTGGTACCAGGTCGCCTTACACACCAAACCGCTGCTGTAGGCGAGCTTGCAAGGGGGCATTAGATATCTACCCCGAATCCTTTTGACTTTCAATCTTTGACTTGACTCTCGATGTTGACTTTTCAACAGCCGCAAGGGCAAACGAAGCGGGTCCATGGTTCTCAGGTTCTAACCATTCAAAAAGAAGCCCTAATACAATTTCGTTCACACAGGCAGTCATGTTGTCATTCGTGCGTGCAATAAATAATAATAATGACAATAACAATAACAATAACAATTCTGTCATTGTCGATTGAAGCAAAGTCAGTCAAATTACCAAAAACATAATATTTTAAACGCAGATATATCTGACTTCTCATCGTATCCACAATGCTTGCTGGAAGACACCAAGGTAGAAATAAACAAACACATCCACGGTCACTATACTGTTATACACTTGTACCGGCGAAATCCCATTGCCTCACCAACGAGGTATCATGGAGAAATCACCGTGCAAATCTCTAATATTTCCATTAATGGAGGCCCCACGAATTCCATAACTTGTTGGAACCATCATCGCAAGTCCTTGCATGAGCCTATGCAGCCGAACGTGCCCATTCTACGTTTCTACCACACAATAAAACGCTTTTGGTTTTGAAATATCTGTTGCTTGAAAGAACATATGAACATGCATGCAGAATGACCATAAGAAATAGCATCCTTGAATTGAGATTAACATACCAATCAGCACTAAGTTTGAATAATTCTTCGTCCCCACAACTGGAGTTAAGACTACATTTTGGGAGAAAATGGAGACTAATTTCCGTTTCCAGGTGTGAAATTCCTGATTCTAGACACATCATGGGTATACCGGCCTTCCTCGACTGTAAGTGTGCTGGCCGGGACCGTCTCCTGCAATTTGGAAATTACCGATATTACATCAGCAAGACATAAAATTGAAGACATGCAATCTTGAGTGTACCACATAAAATCACTCCCTGCAGGAAATTAATGCAATCCACCATCGCATCATTCAGACCACACCTCACTATAGTCATTAAACTAAAGTCAAACCCAGTGGGCAAAAGGTACAACATGCAGGATACCATGCAGGAAACAGTGATTAAGTTGTGGTGTTTACTAGCCAAGTTTCCCATATTATGCCGCTGGCCGGACCAAACTTTCACCAACAAGAATAGGCATATTAAGGAGATAATAACTTGAATTTACTCTAGGATATTTGATTATCATGCGCTTGAGATATAAGATCAAGATAATTATATAAGAATAAAAATAATACCCAAATATAAACAATAAGAGCCAATTCTGATACAAAAACTTGAAGAATGAAAATAATTAGGTATTAAATTGAATACATAAATAAATTATGGGATAAAACTAGGCTTCTCAATTCCGTTCCGTTCCGGCCGGAACATTCCATGCCGTTAAAAAAATCGAGACGAAACGACGTTATTTTCGTCTCGGATGTAATTCCAGCCCGTTCCGAAAATTCCGGTCAGAACATCTCGGTACCGTTTCGGCCTTAAAATCCTCTTTATTTTGATTAACTTGTGATTTTGTTTTTCTAATTTTGAGATTATGTTTATTTGACTTTGTGTTTATATTGTATAATTTAAAGTTAATTTATCTTGAATTTTAATTATGCTTGTTAAATTAATATTTTAATTTTTTTATTATATATATATATATAATTAATTATATATGAACAGTACAACCATGAAATGACACTCCGAAACGCTCCGAAACTGGAACGTTTGTTCCAATAGAAAAACCAGAACGACGACTGGAACAGTATTGGTAACCTTGGATAAAACTGTAGCAATCAAAAGAATAAGTACCCCAGGTTTGATACAAAAATTAAATGAAAAAAACTGTTGAGGGACAATTGGAAAAAAACAAGTAAATCAAGAAACAAATAGCAAACAACAATGGTCCATTAAAATAGATTACCTCTTGGATCGGATGGGATCCTCTTCCTGTTCCAATGGTCCATTAAGATAGTCGCAATCATCAACATTTTCCCAGAAACAATGGCCTTGCTTGGACTGATTTTTGCCAGCCAAAAAGATAAAAAAAGGTTGCATTTGACAATTAATAAGAAAATATATTTATGCATGCAGGAACATACAACTTAAGATTCAGGGTTACTAAAAAAGTTGAGCAGGAACAAGAAAGGAAAGGCAAGCACAATTTCTTTCCCCCCTCAATGTCCCTTTACGCATCACATATTCTGGAAATTCAATGGAAAGAACTTCATTGCTGTGTTTTATACAGAACAAAATGTATCTGTCTCATATGTAAGAATGATAAACTTAAACATTTAACATGATCAAATTTCAATTGTCTTCTATTTTTCATGATTGGTTTTCTAAAGCCACAGGGATCATTGAGCCAGAGACTCTATATTCAAATTACAATGGAAAAGACCAAGAAAACACTCACAAAGGAAAATGTGAATTCAGACTATACCTTAAAATTGATATCTTTCTTTGCTTCATAAATTCTATCTTGAAGTTCCTGCTGGTGATCCATGTCCAACTGGCACATTTTACTAGCCCAGTCAATCTTTTGTTCAATCAAGGGAGGCACACTGTCTGAAGTGGCTAACCTGAAAGTTGCAAGCAATGGTTGTCGCATGGGCACACCAACTTTAGAAGCAATAAACACAAGGAATTATAAGGAGATTGGAAGGAGAGAAAAAGAGCAATTCATGCTTTGGTGAAATTATTGCAAACACGGAACATATTTTGGAAAATCCAAACAGATAACAAAATCACATGTTATATACTGCACAGAACACTAGCGGTTTAGGTTATCCAGTAGATTCCAACAACAAAGCAGTATTTCAAAGGACAATTTGATTTCCATGTTCTTATTCAAGCCATTTGAAACCACATGATATCCTGTGTGACTACAAAAATGTGATAATAACACCAGAATGACTTTGTCCATACTCACCCACTACAAACCTAAAATGGATATCTCAACATGAATGAAATATTCAACAACATTTGTTCCTGCACTAATCTACCTAACCTCAAGATCTTGTGAAATATTGAATGACAATTGAATGCATAATTGGAAAAAAAAATCTTCAACAGTAAGTGAGCCCCCTTTTCATGTAAGTCCATAGTACATCTCAACTGGTTTTGCAAGAAGACCCTCTTAATTTTCAAATATAAAACAAAACTCAAAATCTTTAGTTTTACCAACTAGGATGTTATTAATAATATTTTCTTCAGTATTTGGCCACATCATGATGCCAAGTTCTCCAATAATGCATACAACATGACACCTCAACAGCTTATCTTCGGTATTCCTATTCTAGACTGAGAATTGTTGGTCTCAAAACCACCCAAGATTACCTTTTACTTAAAGGTTTGCCCCCAGGGTTAGTCAAGGCAAAATATTACAAAGCGTGATGTGGGAGACATTAATGAATAAAACATCAAATTATTTGTCTCCAACAACTTCTTAACAGAACATATTGCAGTAACTAAGTAATTTAATAAGTTCAACTATTTAGATGCACATCAATAAAAAAATGTTCTCAGAAAATGTGTTATAATGCTAAGTCATGGACAAAAAAAAACACGTAAGGTGAAGCCCCTATTAACATGATAGGAAAAAGTATGCCCATGTTTAGTTACCAAGTCCATTAATTGCAAACATCCTGAACGGTGTCACAATTATTGCACATAGACAAGTCTACCCAGGATTTCTTCTTAGAAATGCAGAAACTAAGACGACTAAATAAGCTTCAACAAGACTCTTTGAAAGGGATAAGTGTTGTAAATTATTGGAAGCAAAGCATTTCTTTGAAAAGAGAGATTATAAGCCAACCAAATTCCCAATCTATCTATCATACTCCCAAGCTGGCCATGCATGATATCGCACTCTCTGAAAGAGCGCAACATCACGAGCCGGGGAATTCATGTCGAGATTTTATCTTTATTTTTGTAAAAAAGGGAGTGCCGCCTAGTATTATGATTACTAGGAAATCTAAAATGGTCTTTCAGAAATTCTAAGGCAAGAGACTGATTGCGTAAAGGGAAGGTTTTAACACCCATAGTACGCACTACCTGAGGTAAGCTGCATGGTGTTTTGGTTTACCTTATGATTTTTATGGTATTGATTTTTCAAAAATATATTGGTTAAATGATGATGAAATATTATTTCTTAAGAATATTTTGGATATTTATCACTTTAAAGTTTCTTTATCTAAATATTTATGGTGAATAACAACAAATTATCCCCGCTAAAATTTTGGACAATAACCCTTTTAGTAATTATTTACCCAAATATCAATAGTGAATAATAACAAATTATTCTTGCCAATATTTTGGATATTAAACCCTTTAGGATTTATTTATTCAAATATCAACAGTGAATACTAACAAATTATCGTTGCCAATATTTTGGATATTAACCCGTTTAGGATTTATTTATTCAAATATCAACAGTGAATACTAACGAATTATCCCTTCCAATAGTTTATATATTAATCCTTTTAGTATTTATTTATCCAATTATCAATAATGAATAATATGAATCCCCAAAAATAAGATTTTTTATGTTTTTGGAATATTGCCCCAAACCCTCTGGATTTTACAAAACTTTTGTAAAATAAAAAAATACGAGAAAATGATTTTTCTTTGTTTGTGAATCCTAAAAAATTATTTTTCATTAAAATTCTGAATAGTATTTTTTTAAAAATAAATGTTCAAAATTATGTTAGCATATTGGCCCTATGCACAAAAACAACACATTTTGTTTTAATAACTTTTTTAAAAAGATATTTTTTATTGCAAATTTTTTATATTTTATTATTTATTGGTGGGATGGCTGCATAGCCCTAATTGGCCAGGCTGCGAGCCCACTTATAGGACTGCCAACCCAGTGCCATATTGGGTTGGGCTCTCGGCCCACGTAATCTCAAACTAGGCTTTAGACCAACTTAAAGTTGGATGTTGGGCTTGCAACAACTATATTCTCGTATTGGGCTTCCAGTCTAGATGGGATGGAAGCTCGTCTTGTATTGGGATGGAAGCATGTATCATTAAGCATGGATATCAAATCCGTTTCGTTTCGGCCGAAACATGCCATTCCATTTATAAAACCAGGACAAAATGATGTCGATTTTGTCCCGGTTTTAATTCCGGTCTATTCCAGAAATTCCGACCGGAACGCCTCTGTTCCGTTCTAGGCGTTCCGTTCCGGGTTTAAGATATATTTTTTAAAAAAATTATTTTTGACATCTATATATCAAAATAATTTTAAAACACCAAAATATTTTTAATAAAAAAGAATTCAAATTTTAATTATCCTTGTTAAATTAATATTTTTTTCATACATATATATAATTAATTATATATGAACAGTACAACATCGAAACGACACGCCGGAACGCTCCGTAACTGGAACGTTCGTTCCACTCGAAAAACCAGAACGGTATTGACAACTATGTCATTTTGTGGTCTGGTGAGGCACAAAGCTCGACCCGACCAGATTATTGCTTACATTTAGGTAAAGTGGGATTGCATGTAGAAGACAATGAATAATAAAATAGGAGATTTTTGAGTATGATGAATGATGTACCTGTTAATACCGTTGGGTAGATGATGCGCACCAGCCCATAAACACCAGCAAGGACCCATTACATGTCCCAAATGGTCCAACAACGCGGTCTTAGAGAAAGGCATTGAATAAAGTGAATCTGACTTATCAAAGATTAACTGGCTTCGTGATGTTATTCTACTAAATCTAATAGTGCAGGTGCCTTGGAGCAGGTTTCCATTGTGTCACACTCCTATCAAACTAGTTCGGGTTTCCGAGATCAGAGGTCATTCTTAGTGTTCCTTGAAGTTTTTTAGTGTTTTTGTTGATGTGGACCAGCCCAAAAACACCAACAAGGACCCATTACATGTTCCAAATGGTCCAATCACGCGGTATAGGATAAAGGCATTGAAAGAGGCAATGAATGCATTGGTCTTGAAGGTTTCAACCCGTTCAGAATTGCAAGAACCATTGGAGTATCAAGAGTAGACCTTAGTACATCTTATCAATGTGCAAGAGGGGTCCAATATAACCTCATTTGGGCCATGAAGTTAGGACATCAAAAGGATCCAAAAGAATCCTACTACAACATGGAAACATGGGATTGATGGGTTGGATGGAAGAGAATAAATAAACCTTATGGGCTTTATCTAAGTTAGTTAGCTACAACCCAACGCTTGTTTGGGTTTAATTAAGACTTTGTTTTCAGCTAGGATCCAAGGCTTGCTTGGATTTAGTAATGGGCTTTTTAATTTAGGATTTTGGGTCAGTTTTCAGTGGACCTCATTTAAGTCCACATAAGAGGTCCATTAGGGTTACTTTTTAAGAACTATTTAAACTCATGTAACCCTAATTTTAGTTTATGTGTGAGAGTGATTCTTGCATTATTTAGTTCTTGAACGAACTAAATCCGACTTATTGAAGATTAACTGGCTTCGTGGCGTCATTCTACTCATTCCAATAGTGCTGGTGCCTTGGGGCAGGTTTCCATTGTGTCACACTCCTATCAGACCTTATTTTGGCTTTTCGGGATCTTCTCTCATTCTTGGTTGTGGGTTGCGTGACCACGTGATTACAAGGTTCACATCATTTGTTCATGTCCTTGTTCTCGTGATTCTTACTGGCTAGTTTTGTCCACTTGTTTCAATTATCTATGAGCCAAGTACTTGTTTTCGCTAGTATGTGCTTCTATTTTATTTTGTGTCTTCTTAACGTCCACAATTTGCATTGCTATGTACGAATTTGCATTGCTAGTCATGAAATCGTAATCGCAGTTTTGTTTTGCTTCGTTTTCAGTATTTTTATTGCTTTTTGAGTATGAAAGTATAATTACGGTCCATTGCAGATGCTACTGACTTTGATTTCTGGATTTTAGTTCCAAAAGAAAGCAAGCTGTGAGGTAAAAGGCATAGTGAGCTTACTGTAGAGTGAAATGCCTTGATTGTTTTGTTTGTTTGTGATACACGAGAGTTGTAAGGATATATTTGTTGCGACTAACTGTGAAGCATGTGAAACCTTATAGATTGTAATGGCTGAATGGTGGTGGTGAAGTAAAAATGACTAAGCAGGTTGTGGTCCCATTTTCGATTGGAAAATATGTTGATGAAGTTTTGCGCGACGTGGTACTGATGCAAGCAACTCACGTCTCGTTGGGGAGACCATGACAATATGATAGGAAGGCAATTCATGATGGGGTTAGAAATCGGTATACCATTGTAAAACATGGTAAAACCATCACCCTTGTGCCTATTACACCTAAATAGGTGCATGATGATCAAATAAAGCTAGATCGTGAGTATGATGAGGCAATGGGGAGAGAAAATCAAGGGGAGCGAAGACCATCAGATTCGGCTAGACCCCAAACCACTACAACCCATCCAGACAGTCATCCAGCCATAAACAAACCAGACCATTCAACCACAACTCAAAAATACCCATACCTGGTCGAGAGTGGAGGTAAGACAAGAGGAGTGAAGAAAGTCAGGAAGAGTGATGAAAATTGTGTGGAAAAACAAAACAAACAACAAAGTTTTTATGCTAGAGAGGGTGAGGTCAGATTTGAATATCTCACTAACAAGCCAATGATTTTACTTGTGTACAAAGAGGCTTCCTTTAAGACCAATGATCTTGACCAACCTGGTGTTAATATTTGTTTTTTTTGCAGGAGTTTGATGATTTGTTCCCCAACAATACTCCTAGCACATTAACACCATTAAGGGGGATCAAACATCAAATTGATTTTGTACCTGGTGCTACAATTCCTAACCGACCAGAGAATAGAAGCAGTCTAGAGGAGATGGCAGGCCTTTAGAGGCTAAATTTTGAGCTAATAGATAACAGATATATTCGTGAGAGTATAAGCCCGTGTGCTGTACTCATGCTACTCAGGCTCAAGAAGGATGGAACATGGAGGATGTTGTGTAGATTGACGAGCCATCAAGAACAAAACGATTTTGATTCGAGGTTGAATGCTTTCGAGGGCTTTAAATAAGACTTATGGATTTTATTTAATTTTGTTAGCTACAGCCTAAGGCTTGTTTGGGCTTAATTAAGACTTTCTTTTCAGCAAGGATCCAAGGCTTGCTTGGATTAAGTCATGGGCATTTCAATTTAGGATTTTGGGTCAGTTTTGTGTGGACCTCATTTAAGTCCACATAAGGAGTACATTAGGGTTACTTCTGATCAACTATATTAACTCATGTAACCCTAATTTCGACAGCCATTAATTAATTTTAATTCTGAACTTTTCAGTTTATGTGTGAGAGTGATTTTGCATTCTTTAGTTCTTGAACGAACTAAATCTGATTTATCAAAGATTAACTGGCTTCGTGGCATCATTCTACTCATTCCAATAGTGCTGGTGCCTTGGGGCAGGTTTTCATTATGTCACACTCCTATCAGACCTTCTTTTGGCTTTCCGGGATCTTATCTCATTCTTGGTTGTGGGTTGCGTGACCACGTGATCACAAGGTTCGCATCAGGCGGTATCAGAGAGAGGCTCCGAAACAAGGTCATATCATTTTGTTATTTCCTGCCTTTTTTTGTGTTCATCTCCTTGTTCGTTGTGTCAGTATCATCTTATAAAAAGGTTATATTTTATCGTTTTCTGTCTCTTCATTTCAGTATATTTTCAGTATATTAAGAAAAAAACCAAAAAAATAAAAGAAAAGAAAGAGAGAGAGAGACATTAGTTGAAATTTGAAGAATCATTGAAATCTTGCATCAGAAAACACTACTCTAGGGAAATATAAGAAAATCACATCGGAATTAGTTGAAATTTAATATTATGTCTATTGGGGTTAAGATAGTATCATATGTCAAATTTGGGCTTATTCTGATATTTATTTCTTGAGGGGTTATTTCGATATTCATTTCTGCCGTAGAAACACTACCTTAGTGAACCCATATAAAACCACCTTATAATCAATTGAAACTTTAAATTCTATGTCTTGGGGTTGATATCGCATGATATATTAAATTCAGGCTTATTTCGATATTGTATACTAGAGGTTTCAATTGGAGGTTCATTTCTGCCGCAAATTCATCACATAAGGGTTTGTGTACGTAGAAGTACGGGAAAGGCCTATAAATTGAGTGTTATTTTTTTTATTTAGTATTAAAATACTAAATATTTATTTTGAGGTCGATTCAAAATTGGTTGGTCTTGGTTTCAATTCTGTTACGTAAAAATTGCATAAAGGTTAGATTCTGCTCAAGTCTCAAAACGTGATCCCTACTGTTTAGTTTTGTCCAATTCTTTGTTTTTGATCTATTTTTAGCTATCTAGGAGTCAAGTAATTGTTTTCTCTATTATTTGCTTCTATTTTATTTCGTGTCTTCGTATCGTCTACAATTCGTACGAATTTGCATTGCTACTCGCGAAATCGTAATTGTAGTTTTGTTTTGCTTTGTTTTAAGTATTTTTATTGCTTTTTGAGTCTGAAATCATAATTAGAGTGCTTGCAAAGGCTACTAACTTTGATTTGTTGATTTTAGTTCTGATAGAACCAAAAGAAAACAAGTTGTGAGGTAAGAGGAGTAGTGAGTTTATAAGAGTGAAAAGCCTTGATTTTGTTTGTGTGATGCACGAGAGTGTGAGGTAAGAGCGTAGTGAGCTTATTAGACTGAAAAACCTTGATTTTTTTGTGTGATACACGAGAGTTGTGAGGATATATATATTTTTTGCTACTAACCAAATTTTACAGATTCAAAAGATGTCTGAAAACAACGAATCAGTGACACAAAATGTTGACGTGACGTTCCAATTACGAGCCATGGGTCAACTACTTGAGTTGATGTCGAGGGCATACAAAGATCTGAAAGATGACTATGATTTTGCATCTGTTGGCTAAGAAATCAGGTCTGGACCGAGCAGAGCTAGGAGGAATGTGAATTTCCGTGGCATGGGGAATTATGAAGATATGGATGGGGACAACATCAAACTGAAAATTCCTAACTTCGAAGGTAAAAATGATCCCGAGGCTTATTTGGAGAGGGAGAAAAAAGTGGATTGGATTTTTGATTGTCATTGTTATTCTGTACAAAAAAATGAAATTGGTGATGATTGAGTTTACAACGTATGTAATGATTTGGTAGGACCAAATTGTAATCAGTCGGAGGAGGAATGGGGAGCGACTCATTTAGAGTTGGGGGGAGATGAAAGCGTTAATGAGGAGACAATTTGTGCCAAACCACTATTATAGAGACTTATACCTGAAGCTCCAAGGTCTAAATCAAGGCTATAAGACAGTAGATGAATATCACAAAGAGATGGAGATAGCAATGATTCGTGCCAATGTTGTTGAGGATAGAAAAACCACCATGGCTAGATTTCTTAATGGGTTGAATCGTGACATAGCCAATGTGATGGAGCTACAACACTATGTGGTACCCCATGCAAGCAAGTCACATCTTGTTGGGGAGGCCATGACAATATGATAGGACAGCAGTTCATGTTGGGGTTAAGGATAGGTATACCATTGTAAAAGATGGTAAAACCATCACTCTTGTACCTCTTACACCCAAACAGGTGTATGATGATCAAATAAAGCTAAAACGAGAGCATGAGGCGATGGTGAGAGAAAATCAAGGTTAGTAACATGGGGAGAGAAAACTATCAGATTCGGCTAGAACCCAAACCTCTACAACCCATTCAGCCACCCATCCAAACACAAACAAATATTTCGCCAACACTCCCAACAAATCAGACCATTCGACCACTCCTCAAAAACACCCAAATTTGGCTAAGAGTGGAGGTAAGACAAGAGGAGAGAAGAAAGTCAGGAAGGGTAATGAGAATTGTGTGGAAAAACTAGAGAAACAACCTAATTTTTATGCTAGAGAGGGTGAGGTCAGATCTGCATATTTTGCTAACAAGCCAATGATTTTACTTGTGTACAAGGAGGCTTACTTTAATACTAATGATCTTGATCATATTTTGCCTAGTGCTGCTATTTCTTTCTTGCAGGAGTTTGATGATGTGTTCCTCAATGATACTCCAAGCGGATTACCACCATTGCGAGGGATAGAGCATCAGATTGATTTCGTACCTGGAGCTTCAATTCCTAACCAGCTAGCATGTAGAAGCAATCCCGAGGAGACCAAAGAGCTACAAAGGCAAGTTGATGAGATGTTGGAAAAGGGCTACATTCGTTAGAGTATGAGTCCCTGTGCCGTACCCGTGGTACTTGTGCCTAAGAAGGAGGGAACATGGAGGATGTGTGTTGATTGCCGAGCCATCAACAACATAACGGTAAAATATAGACACCCTATTCCTTGAGGCAAGTTTCCATTGTGCCACACTCCTATCAGATATATTTTGGCATTCCGGGATCAGATCCCATTCTTGGTTGTGGGTTGCGTAACCACATGATCACGAGGTTCGCATCACGTTCATCTGCAAGTTATCGCAGTACAAATTCTTTCTAAGTCCTGAAAAGCATACTAGCACTACAATTGGTTCATATTGTTTGTTCAGTTTAGGTTTATGTATCTATTATATTAAGTTTATGTACCACAGAAGATTTGGAGACCTTTCTAAGAAGTACATTTAGAAAAGAAGAAGAAATGAGGTAAGATTGGAAGAGAACTTAATACAGATAGTTTAACACAGAAAAGATCCCTAAATCGAGCTTGGTGGTAAAGAGTAAAACTTGTTATAAAATCTTCTAATATAGATTTCTGTGATTGAGACAAGCTATATCATAGTTTAATAATTTTGATTGAGACAAGCCTGCCTATGTGTAATGTTATGGAAAATGCCCTTCTATTCAACTGAAGCTATATCATAGCTTGCAATATGTCGTCCTCCTCTTAAATTGAAAGAGCTAAGCATCTTGCGGAAAACAACCATTTATTTTTAGTGTTGTCAAAGATCCTGGAGGCAATGACCAACCTATTAACTTCACTAAACTCACTTTCCAGTGTAGTCAAGAATTCTCTGAAAGATCCTGTGATCAACATTATAAAAAAAATACCATAATATTTATTTGTTTAAAATAAAATAAATAAATAAATATCCCAAGTTAATTATCCGCCAGTTGAAGCTCGGATCCAAACCTCGAAATAGTTGTCAAAGACCTTTTTATCTTAAATTTGAAGAGGAGAATGTTTCGTGTCAAATAAATAAAGTTGAGAAATCATTTACATTTGTTAATGTTTTAGAAACTTTTTTAAGAAAATTTATTTTTTTCCTTTTATTTCAAATGATTTTCTATGATATTTTCATATTATTTTAATATACTAATGTTAAAAATAAATATAAATTATTTAAAAAAAAACACTTTACTTTGTCACTTGGCTTGTTTACCAAAATTTGCAAATATATTGTAGCAGACGACGAGTGTAAAAGCTCCTATATATCCAGTTTCTCCTTGAGTAAATTTTGGTTTATGAATATTTTAATCTTTCATTATAAGCTAATTTTTCAAATTCTTAATTTCACCCCCAAAACTTATCAAATTTGGAGTGACTTCCACGACATTGCAAAACTCCCATATGTCCCAACTTTTCTGTCTTTTAAAACTAAAACGACAACAATTTTTAATTATAGAGATTTGTCACTTCCCCCCTTCAGAAGGGACTACTGAGTCTTATTGATCTCTTAGTAGCCCGTTATCCACTCTTAGAAACCCATAAGCTTTAGAGTAGACCTAGAAGCCCTCGGTAGCAACCAAAGTTATAGATACCGTTTTGTTTAAGTTAAAATGGCCGAAACATTTCGTACCAGTTAAAAAACAAGATAAAATGATGTCATTTTCATCTCGTACCAGTCAAATACTGGCTAAAACACCCTGGAATTACTCTGGATGTGCCGTTTCGGTCTTGTGAAAAGAAAAGATTCCCGCCTCTCCCTAATCTTGTGTCCTGTCCACTATATATATATATATATAGAAGATATATTAAAAATGCTGTCAACTTTTATTTTATAAAAAATAAAAAATAAATTTATTTTTTTCACTTTGAAGTTTTTTCATATAATTAATTAATTATTATACATGAATAGTACAACCCCGAATGGTACACTAAAATGCTCCGAAACCAAAACATTTTATACTAATAGAAAAACAAAATGACAACCGAAACAGTTTTAATAACCTTGGTAGCAACATGACAAAGGTCTTTACTCAACCATCGATTTATCAGTTCTATCAAGTATATATTTTATGGGACATTATTCATATGTTCGGAAGTTACCATCTTTTTTTTTTCTTTTTATTTTATTTGAGGAAACTATCTACTTCTAGCAACTTTTTTCAAGCATAGTTAAACGAGTATATGCTGACTCAAAACTGAGATCAACAAGTAAGATTTTAACCTCTTTTCCACCACATCACGCCCTTGAAACTCCACTTCAAAAGATGTTTTGCGCATATTTCCAAATCATTAACTCACTAATGAAACTAGGCAACTTCTAAACAAATTGATAACCAACAATACCTTCTAACCACCACCAAATTGATGATGACAGACAAGATGAATGCTCCTATTTTTTATTTATGAATAATTTATACAAATTTAATGCTTTCTAGCATGTGCATTTGCAGATGGCCAAAATGAATTCCGATGTTTGGCAGTGTTATGGAAAATGAACTGGAAAACACTTTCCAGTGTTTGTTTGTGTTATGGAAAATGAACTGGAAAATAATTTATTAATAAATTAATTTTTTTTCAAGTTTATTAAAATAATGAGGAACAAATCTTACAAATTAAAAAGTTGAATGAGAATGAAATTGAAAAAAAATATAATTTCATAAATTATCTCAAATAAAATAAATAATAATCAAAATAATAGAGATCAAATCTAAAAAATTAAAAAAATGAAAGGTGAATAAATTAAAATAATAATAATAATTAACATTTCATAAATTATTTCAAATAAAATAAGTAAAAAAAAAAATGAGGACCAAATTTGATAGATAAAAAATTTCAATAAAAAATTGATAAGAAAAAAGCAAATACCAATTATAAAAATAAGGACCAAAATTAATATAAAAATTAAATTTTAAGAGATGGAGTTGAAAAATAAATATTCAAAACAAATTATATATAGCAATCAAAAGTTTGAGGATCAAATTTGATATAATAAAAAAATAATGACATTTCTAAATTTTTCACAATTTCCGGAAAATGTTTTCCGTTGACCAACTTTCCTAATGGCAAACAAACACAGGAAAGTTTAGAGGGAAACCACTTTCGTTGAAACAAGCAAGGCAATCCTAAAAAACTTGTCCTAGAACATTTTTGTTCCTTTTATTGTCCTATGTACCTTGGTTTCTGCTTTTCAGCAAATGCTGCCAAGCCTCCCAAACGATCTTTAGTGTTCAAG
This sequence comes from Salix exigua, assembly GCA_032356905.1. Classification (NCBI taxonomy): domain Eukaryota; kingdom Viridiplantae; phylum Streptophyta; class Magnoliopsida; order Malpighiales; family Salicaceae; genus Salix; species Salix exigua. The sequence goes on along the minus strand of CM063588.1, from coordinate 10,856,797 downwards.
AGCTGTTTATAGCACTCTTCTTCCAATTCCAACGCTGATAGTAAATCTCTCTCAAGTCCCTCATTGATGGCCTTTTTTGCCATTCTGATTGCTATTGGACCTTGAGACAAGAGTGCACACGTGTCAAAGTAACTTTCCAACAAACTGATAGTAATAAATTGGTGCTCATTGTTTTACATCAAAATGACTCTAGGTGTACAAGGTTTACACAATATCCTTGAAATGTTGTGCATATGGTCACCATCAAGTCATTCAGTCTCCAAAGCTTACACCAAGAGCTGTTTGAAAAAATTCAGTCCACAAAATAAAGGATCTTCAATGCAGTTCCAACAATGCCAAAGATCTTTACAATTGTTTTCTCGAATCCCACCATGAAAGGGTTTTAAAGTTAATGTTGGGATTCAAGACCCCTATTTTTGCATGCGCATGACATTAAATACACATGGTTTTAGACCTACCAGAGTTTTCTATCTTGAATTAACATTTAAAACTAAGTTTTGAGTATATCAAGTTTTAGCATAGATGCTTAGTCTTTTATGTTCAATGACAAAGTTTCAGCAGAGCACAGAGTTGCACTCTTATTCTGTGCTACATAATTTTTTGTGAGAAATATTCTTAAGGTTTGCATTTTGTACCTTCTGAATAATCTCCCTGGTGACACTGTAATTGACAAGCTCTGCAACATAACAAACCTTCATTGCTAAATATGAAGCAAAGAATAAAGAAGATTCAAAGCAGCTACCAGCTAAACATACCCATTGACATGGCCTGCCACCAATCTTGCGGCCAGTATATATAAGTTCCTTTGCTAGTGATTTTCCAACCAACCTACGAAGTCTTTGTGTCCCACCTGTACTGTTAGGACCAAAGATTCCATAAAAGGATGGTCTATTGCTGAACAACAAGTTTCCAATGAAACTTAAGAAGGTTCCAAGCATAATGATGTCTGTTAAAAATAGTTACAGGTACAATTCATCATCAATGATAGATAAAAAAAATTACATTGTAAAATAAAAGTGCAGCAACAAGAAGATGAGGAGACAATACAATACATCCATGTTTACCAATAAAGAAAACAAAAGCAATCAAATAAAAAACAAAAATAACTTGCAATTCCAAGTTATTTAAAAACAACAAATGACAAGACAAATTTAGGAAATATCCAGGAATTATGGCAAGTCCTGTATCTGGTAAGCCCAATACTGCATCTTCTCCTGAATCATTGATTTGGGGTAAGATGAGGTAAGAATCACATTTTGAGAATCAAGATACAATAATACATAATAAAATAGTTTACAGCAATAAATGTATGAATAAACTACCACATATGCGAAGATCACATGATAAAGCCATTTCAAGTCCACACCTAGTGCTGCTCCTTCAATAACAACAACAATAGGAATATAGAGTGTCTGCATTGACAGAAACATGTTGCTCATTATGTTAAGGAGGAGATAGAAATTAGGACAAATGCGCTGACATCAAGACCTCTTTTAATAAACACATGGGTCTTAGCATTGCCCCTGAGTTATAGCGACAAGTTTTCTGGGGTTGGCTACATGCAACATTCAAAACTTAAAACAAAAGGTTAGAGATATAATTATAAAGAAGAGCTATTGAATTCATGCAAAACCAACGAGCTAGAATTTGAATGACATGCACACAATTCATCTATGAATATGGAATCCAAACCTTTAGACCAGTCTCACAAACATTGACACCACCATATCTACAATGTTCATGTCGCAAAAAAACATAACTATTAGAAAATATATGGACAATCACAAGGACCCACCTCTATGAGTGAGAATGTAGATCGCAATGAGTTCACAAAATCTTGAACTTCAGATGCAGTCATTGTTTTGCACTCCTGCCAATCTAATCAAAGACAGATCTGTCAAGTATATTCACCACCAAATATAAGTGCAGACATACAGTTACCAAGAGGAAATATTATCAATATTGCCATCCTTGCAAGAGAAAAAAATAAATACCTAGCAAAACGGAAAATAAGAACAACAAAAAATCACTAAAAGATCACAGAAACATGAATGGGCTTTTGAAGATGGAGAATATAGCCACAACCCGCAAGTGAGTTTAGAGAACCTCAAAATTATAGTCTATCAATATGAGAGGTAAAGGACATCAAGCTCGTATCCTCACTTTTAATAAACACAAATAAAATGGGGCTAGTCAGATAAAAATAAAAAAATACTAATCTGTAAGAAAAAAGTACTGTTCAAATCGGAAAAAAAAGTTATCTGAAAAAAACACAAGAACGTCTACTATTCAGATCGAAGAAAAACAATTGTGCATTATTCATCACGGTTTTCCCAGCTAATCATCTTTCTAGTAGCGGCGCCTCAGCCCAAACACAGCGACTGCCATAACAGCCACAGATCAACAGCCATCAACGACAAAACCACCACTGGTTCTCACTCCAGTAGAAGTAGCACCATCCACGACGTTCTCGACATCATCAACAACCCATCTGCCACCATTTACAGGCATCAATGCCTCCCGTCCAGCAACGACACCACACACACCACCGCCCTTCCCCTCGCATCACCAGGCCTAAGCAGAAGTACGACGCCCATCATTGTGAAGGAGTGAAGAAGAAAGAATAATTTTAAAGCAACATCGCCACGTCATCAGACACGTCAGCCCTAACAGCAGCTTAGTCATCGCTACATAAGCCATAGCACAGCAGCCATGTCAGCCCTAGCAGCATTTGAGTCAGCAGGCGCATCATCGCCGCGTCAGCAGAGTTAGCATCCGAGTCAACAGACACGTCGACCATACACATGATCCACGTCAGTGCCACATCGCTGCCATGTCAGCCTCACTACCACATCACTGGTCAGAAATTTTACCCATTGAATATCATCATTCTTGCTATATTTTTTTACATTTGTTGATCATGTTTAGCATTAATATTATTTTTTTGTGCTTGCCTAAAAAAAAATACAAAATTTGCCTTAAAAGTTTAATTACCTTAATTTTGAGCTTTTTATTGAGATTGAGTACTTGATCTTTTTTTTAGTAGTGGAGCTTAGTTAAAATTATGGGGAAAATTAAAATATTGTGTTTGAATTACTTGTGTGTGTTTAAGAGGACCTACATTGCTTTTTTGTGAATTTTCCTGGTTTAATTTGTTATTACTTAGTCTCCTAAGAAAACAATAATAACAATAAAAAAAATAGTTTTAATTTTATTTTGTGTTTTGCTTGCAAGAATTATTCGTGATCTCAATCTTAGGACTAGTTTTGCTTGCATTTATGGAGTGGTCATTTAGTACACAATCTAGAAGTCATAGCTACCATGGACCAATTTTCTTAAAAATATTCATGAGCAACTAAAACTTATGCGAATAAGATGGTCTAGTGGGAGTGAGCATTTAGTACACAATCAAGTTAATAACCTTTTTGGTAGGATAGAGTCCATAGAAATATACGAATAAGATGGTCTAGTGGGAGTGAGCATTCTAATGACAATCCTAGGAATCATCGAAGACCAAATGATAGGAACCGCCACCAAAACCCACACTAGGGTCACCATGACTTTGATGACCCTAACCATAGTGAGCGTTCCAATTATTACCATCAAAGACCAATATATCCTAGGAACCGTCAATACAACCGCAATCAAGGTCATCACGATTACGATGACCCTTATGAGCAAGTCATGAGAAATATCAAGGTAGAAGCCCCAACTTTTGAGGGTCAAATTGACCGGTGGATTTTTGATAGATGGATCCCTGACATGGATCAGTTCTTTGACTGGTATAATCTATTTGAGAGTAGGAGGGTAAGATTTGCAAAGATAAAACTTAGAGGAACTGCTCAGCTCTATTGGGAAAGTGTAAAAGAGTCTTTGATTAGGAGAGGTCAACCTCCTATTACTGATTGGGTTGAGATGAAGATTAAGTTAGAAGAGAAGTACCTGCCTCGTTCTTATAGAGGAAACCTTTTAAACCGGTGGAATAGCTTGAGGCAAGGAGACAAGACTACCAATGAATATGTGGCACAATTTGACTAGTATAAAATGAGGTGCTCAGTTAGGGAGGATGAAGTGATGACCCTAAGTAGGTTTTGAAAAGGCTTAAATGATGACCTTAGAAGATAGGTTGTTCTTAGAGGTGTTTCCACCCTTGATGAAGCTTATACCTTAGTACAAAATTATGACTTGGTCACAAAAAGCCAGTGCACGAAACATCAAGATACTCGTAGTACTCCTTTTAGTCCTCTACTTGGAAGTAATAACTCAATATTATGTGCTCCACCTCGTAAACCCAATCCTTTGGTTTTCCAAATACCTAGAGACGACAAGGGTAAGGGTATTTTTCATGAAACACCTAAGATGACCTCAAGAATTCAGTGTTTTAAGTGCTAGGGTTTTGGTCATATTTCCTCTAGTTGTCCTAATAAGGCTTTTCTCATCAAGGAGAAAGAGGATATGAGTGAAGAAGATAATTGTGATAATAAGATATATGAACCCAATCCCGATGATTTTTAGGATCTAAATGATGAGGAGCATGAGTCCAACTTGCTAGGATGTGCTAGGTCGATATCCCTGCAAAAGAAAACATTCAAGTTAAATATAGTTAGATGTGCTTTAACACAACCTAGAGGCACTGAGGATTGGAGAAGGATTGCTATCCTTTACATTTACATTAAATATGGAGATAAAGGGTGTAAAATCATCACCGACAATGGTAGTTGCATTAATGCAATTTTCTTGGGTAGTGTATCCCGCTTAGGCTTAAAGTCTATTCCTCACCCTAAACCCTATAGTGTGTCCTGGGTTAATGATGAATCTATAGCAGTTAAAGAGAGATGTGTTTTTCCTATAAAGATCTTAGACGATTCTGATTTCGCGAGTAGCAATGCAAATTCGTACGAATTGTGGACTATACGAAGATACGAAAAAAAACAGAAGCAAATACTAGAGAAAACAATTACTTGAATCCTAGATAGCTGAAAATAGAATAAAAATAGAGAATTGGACAAAACTAAACAGTAGGGATCATGTTTTGAGACTTGAGCACAATCTAACCTCTTACGATATTTTTACGTAACAGAATTGAAACCAAGACCAACTGATTTCGAAACGACCTCAAAATCAATATTTAATATTTTAATACTAAATAAAAAAATAACAATCAATTTATAGGCCTTTCCTGTACTTCTAGGTACACAAAACCTTATGTGATGAATTTACGGCAGAAATGAACCTCCAATTGAAACCTCTAGTATATGATATCCAAATAAGCCCCAATTTAATATATCATGCGATATCAACCCCAAGACATTGAATGTAAAGTTTCAATTGATTTTAAGGTGTTTTTATATGGGTTCACTAAGACAGTGTTTCTGCGGCAAAATTGAATATCGAAATAATACCTCAAGAAATCAATATCAGAATAAGCCCAAATTTGACATATGATACTATATTAACCCCAATAAACAGAATATGAAATTTCAAATGATTCCGATGTGATTTGCTTATGTTTCCCCATAGTAGTGTTTTCTGTAGTAAGATTTCAATGATTCTTCAAATTTCAACTAATACCTCAATCTCTCTTTCTTTTCTTTTCTTTTTTTCTGGTTTTTTTTCTTAACATATGGCAATGAAAAGGCAGTAAATGATGAAATATCTTTTACAATGGTATACCTATTCTTAACCACATCATGAATTGCGTCCCTATCATATTGCCATGGGCTCCCCTACAAGATGTGACTTGCTTGCATTTGTACCACATCGCACAGAACTTCATCAACATATTTCCCAATCGAAAATGGGACCACATCCAGCTTAATTACTTTCACTTCACCACTATCATTCAACCATTGCAATCCATATGGTTTCGCATGCTTAACAATACTCAAATTCAGTTTACTAACAAGGGTGGTACTGCATACATTAATATAGCTTTCACTATCAATAATTAAACCACACGCCTTGCTTTGTATGTAACAACGCGTATGGGAGATATTCTCTCTTTGTTGATGAGATTTATCTTCCTTAACTTGAACCTGAAGTGTGCGCCTTATAACCAAGGACCCCGCAACCGGTAATGCTAACTCATCCTCATCAATATCCTCCAATGGTGGCATGCCTTCGCAATCAAATCGGTCACTTTCAGATTCTATATCACCATCATCTCTAATCATCATGATTCTCTTGTTTGGACACTCTGAAGCATAATGTCCATGCCCTTGACACCTAAAACATTTAATATCATGAGTACGTTTAGGCTGAGTTTCAGATTTATCTTTGGCAGCGGTAGGGACATCAACTTTATCCGTTGTTCATTCAGTTTTAGAAGGAACAAAGGATCTTGGCTGGACAATACCCTCTCTCTTCAGATTCGTCTTCGAAGATGATGAAGAACCCGAATTAAATCCTGGCCGAACATGTCCCTTCCTGAGTTATCTCTCCACCTTCATAGCTAGGTGAACCATGTCCTCTAACTCCGCATAGCACTGTAGCTTAACCACATTGGAAATGCCATGATTCAACCCATTAAGAAATCTAGCCATGATGGCTTCTCTATCCTCAACAACATTGGCAATAATCATTTTTATCTCCATCTCTTTGTGATATTCATCTACTGTGCCTTGATTTAGACCTTGGAGCTTTAGGTATAGGTCTCTATAATAGTGATTTGGCATAAATCGTCTCCTCATTAACGCTTTCATCTCCCCCCAACTCTGAACAGGTCGCTCCCCATTCCTCCTCCGACTGATTACAATTGGTCCCACCAAATCATTGCATACACTGTAAACTCAATCATCACCAATTTCATTTTTTTTATTCAAAATAGCTATGACAATCAAAAATCCAATCTACTTTTTTCTTCCACTCCAAATAAGCCTCGGGATCATTTTTACCTTTGAAGTTAGGAATTTTCCGTTTGATGTTGTTCCCATCCATATTTTCATAATTCCCTATGTCATGGAAATTCACATTCCTCATAGCTCTGCTCGGTCCAGACCTGATTCCTTGGCAAACAGATGCAAAATCATAGTCATCTTCGCTCATATCTGCGTTTTCATTAACATACTCTTCAAAATTAGATATGTTATTCTGTACGGCCATACGGACCGTATTTCCTATGTGATCAGCCCCACTATTCTGTTGCTTTATTGAATTCAGCTCATCTTTCAGATCTTTGTATGCCCTTGACATCAACTCAAGTTGCTGACCCATGGCTTGTAATTGGAACGCCACGTCAACATTTTGTGTCACTAATTGGTTGTTTTTAGACATCCTTTGAATTTGTAAAATTTGGTTAGTAGGAAAAAAAAAAATATCCTCACAACTTTCGTGTATCACATAAAAAAAAATCAAGTCTTTTCACTCTAATAAGCTCACTACGCCTCTTACCTCACACTCTCGTATATCACACAAACAAAATCAAGGCTTTTCACTCTAATAACCTCACTACGCCTTTTTCCTTAGAACTTGCTTTTGTTTGGTTCCTTCAGAACTAAAATCAATAGATCAAAGTTAGTAGCCTTCGCAGCGCACTCTAATTATGATTTTCAGACTCAAGAAGCAATAAAAATTCTGAAAACAAAGCAAAGCAAAACTATGATTACGATTTTGCGAGTAGTAATGCAAATTTGTACGAATTGTGGTCGATATGAAGACACGAAAAAAAGCAGAAGCAAATACCAGAGAAAACAATTACTTGACTCCTAGATGGCTGAAAATAGAACAAAAACAGAGAATTGGCTAAATAGTAGGGATTACGTTTTGGGACATGAGCACAATCTAACCTCTTACGATATTTTTACGTAACAGAATTCAAAACCAAGACCAACCAATTTCGAAACGACCTCAAAATCAATATTTAGTATTTTAATACTAAATAAAAAATAACATTCAATTTATAGGCTTTTCCAGTACTTCTAGGTACACAAACCCTTATGTGATGAATATGCGGTAGAAATGAACCTCCAATTGAAACCTCTAGTATACCCCAAGACACAAAATGTAAATATTCAATTAATTCTAAGGTGTTTTTATATGGGTTTACTAAGGTAGTGTTTCTGCAGCAGAAATGAATATCGAAATAACCCCTCAAGAAATCAAGATTAGAATAAGCCAAAATGTGACAACTGATTTGCTTATGTTTCCCCACAAGTGTGTTTTCTGTGGCAAGATTTCAATAATTCTTCAAATTTCAACTAATGCCTCTATCTCTCTTTCTTTTCTTTTCTTTTACTGCTTTTTTTCTTAATATACTGAAATGAAGAGATAGAAAGTGATGAAATATAACCTTTTTTTTATAAGATGACGCTGACATGAAGAAAAAGAAGATGAACACAAACACTGGAAAACTTCAAGGAACACTAAAAAAAAGGCACAAAAATAATAAAATGATATGACCTTGTTTCGGAGCCTAGCTCTGATACCACCTGATGTGAATCTTGTGATCACGTGGTCACGCAACCAACAACCAAGAATGAGATAAGATCTTGGAAAGCCGAAATAAGGTTTGATAGGAGTGTGACACGATGGAAATCTACCCCAAGTCACCAGCACTATTGGAATGAGTAGAATGACACCATGAAGCTAGTTAATCTTCGATAAGTTGGATTCAATTCGTTCAAGAACTAAAAAATGCAAGAATCACTCTCACACATAAACTGAAAAGTTTAACATTAAATTAGGGTTAAATGAGTTTAAATATTTCTTAAAAAGTAACCCTAATGGACCTCTTATGTGGACTTAAATGAGGTCCACTGAAAACTAAACTAAAATCCTAAATTAAAAAGCTCATTACTTAATCCAAGCAAGCCTTGGATCCTAGGTGAAAACAAAGTCTTAATTAAGCCCAAACAAGCCTTGGGATGTAGCTAATTAACTTAAATAAAACCCATAAGGTTTATTTATTCTCTTCCATCTAGCCCATCAATTTCATGTTTCCATGTTGTAGTAGGAATCTTTTAGATTCTTTTGTTGTCCTAACTTCATGGCCCAAATAAGGTTGTATTGGACCCCTCCTGCACATGGATAAGATGTACTACGGTCTCGTCTTGATACTCTAATGGTCCTTGCAATTTTGACCGGGTTGAAACCTTCAAGACCAATGAATTCATTACCTCTTTGGCCTTTGTCCTAGACCGCATGATTGGACCATTTGGAACATGTAATGGGTCATTGCTGGTGTTTTTGGGCTGGTCTGCATCATCCCCTCTCTCCTCGAAAGGATTCGACCTCGAATCAATATATGTGTCAAACAATGTAAGATCACCAACATTAAAGGTGACACTAACGCTATACTCACCTGGAAGATCAATTTTGTATGCGTTGTCATTTTTTCTCTCCAAAACCTGAAATGGACCATCACCACGAGGCTGTAATTTTCATTTCCTTTGGTTAGGAAACCGTTCCTTCCGCATGTGCACCCAAACCCAATCACTAGGTTGGAAAACAACCAGTTTACGTCCCTTATTTGCTTTAGAAGTGTAAAGTCATTCTTTTTCTCTATTTGCAGTTGAACTCCTTCATGGAGTTGTCTCACCATCTTTGCCAATCTCGTGTTTCATGAACGCAACAGACATATTGAAATGATTGTCAATATATTCATGAAGCTCTTGATCATAATGTTCTTATACTACCCTATATTTCCACAGCACATCAGGCTACTGATATCTTTATGAAGGCTTTGCCTCGACCACGACATCAACTAATGATCGACAAATTGATGCTTTTTGATCGACTAACATCAATTTGAGGGGGATGTCAATAATGTATTT
>CM063588.1:10607322-10846527 GCA_032356905.1 Salix exigua | reverse complement strand
ATTATTATTATTATCATTATCATCATCATGAGGTGAAACTTTGTTTTTTTAAGGCGGCAACCATGATTCCTGGTAAGGTGAGAAATGCAAGCAAAGGAAGACATAGTTCTTAAAACTCTGTTGGTTTGGTAATCGGTTGGTACACACAGCATCTCTCTCGAGTCCCTCAGCTAATCCGGATTTCGCAAACAAACAGAATCACGTGCTGGCATGCTGTCCACGTATTTCCCAGCTAAATAATTAACTTTACATCCTTCCCACGCGTTCATATCTGTAGTGTGTTCACGCTCTGAAAAGCAGAGAAAGAGCAATCACAAGCACTTGTCATAAATCCAGGAAATAAAACAGTCCGGCTTAAAACGACAGGAAAAAGTAAGTTCGGTCACGTGGAGCCTGATGCCTTCTTCTTCTTCTTCTTCTTCTTTTTAAATCATTTCAATCAATTGTTTTTTGTTATTACGAATTTACGATAGTAGTTATTTTGAAAAATATAATTATTAACAAAAACACTAAAACATATAGATGTTTCACTGTTTTGTTATTGTTTACCGTGACTCATGACCATTGTTCATTGGATATTTGACTCGGTGTTTCGTGAGTGTATATTTTCTTTTTTTTTGGTTCATGAACAATGTATTAACGAAATTGTCTCTCGAAAAAGACAAAAAATATCTAGCTTCAGGGGCTCCATGGTCATTACACATATTCGGTCCGGTTCATCCAACCATTTTTTTAATTTTTTAATATTTCATTGAATAGTGCAATAAGTATTTTGCCCCTCAAAAAGGACAAAACTCAAGCCTATGAGGGAGGGCGATCTAGTAATTAACCAAAAAAAATTCGCCTACTTATTGTGTGGCGCTTCACCGGACGCACCACCCGTTTCCATGCTCACGCCTATTTTGGACGGCGCGTGCGACTTACTCTGGCATTTAAAAATACCTAACTGATGTCTATAATGATTTCCTGACATGTTTTCTTCGTCTTGGAGCGGCACATGTGGCTATTTAGGGACCAGAGATGTGTCGATGGTCATTTCCATCCCTCCCATTTTTGCCAATTTGCCTTTTAGTCCCTAAACCTTCGAATTGTGGTTTTTTGCCCCTTATCGTTATTATATAAGTTTTGATTTGTTTCACTTTTTCTTTGATTGAAATTGAATATATATTGTAGTTTCAATTAGGTACTCATTCATTGAAGTTTTCGGATTAGTCTTCAATCCTGAATATTTGTGGTATCAAAGTTCTAATTTATTTCAATTTCATCCTTCCATGCAAATTTATTATAAAATTCTTAATATTCTTGGTAATAAAATTTAATTTCTAACAATTTTATCCTTCAATGCAAGTGAATTATGAATTTCAGTTTCATTTCGATCCCAATTCTTTGGATTTCTAGCTTTGTTTTTAAATTATTTAATTTCAATGTTTGGATTTATTTGAGTTTTATCATTTAAATTAATTTTTTTTCATATGTTTCCTTTTTATTTTATCTCTTATACTTTTAATCTTGAATTTTATTTTATTTTTTATACATATTTCTTACATAGTTCTTATTTCTATCTATGTTTATCTATATATGCTCTTCGTTTTTCTTTCCATTTTTTCTTTATTTCCACTTTTATTAAGTTTATCTATTTAATGTCCACATTTTAACAAAATAATGTTTGTTATTATTTCTCTTTTTTTATTCTTCCATTTAAGCAATTCCTTTAAATATAATAATATTTTTTTATATAGTTAGATATTGAATTTTGTTATTATTATAGTTAAAAAAATTAAAATAATAATGATTATTTATAAGCTTTATTTTCTTTTAAATATATCAAACTAATTATATATTTTGGTATTTATTTAATATTAAAGCTTTAATATATAAAAATGACCTAGGTGTTTTTTAAAACAAAATTAATATCATTGTTCTGAAATACTTTTAATATAATAATATGAAAGTTAAAAAAAACATGAAATTTTTTCTCTAACAATAATTATGGTCTCACCAATTTTTATTATTTCCACTGTTAGCAAGATTTGTTTTTTCTTTTCATGTTTACATTTTAAAATCTGTTCGTGATCATTTCAAAAATAATTTTCTTTTTTCATTCTTTCGTTCAAATAATTTTTCAAATATAATGATATTTTTTATTTGGTCATATATTTAGTTTTTAGTTTTTTTTTGTTAATATTGTTAAGTCTTAAAATTTCTTATTATTATAGATAAGACATTCAAAAACAATTATAACTATTATTTGCAATATTTTATTCCTTATCAATATGTGAAACTAATTATATATTTTGATATTTATTTAATACCAACACTTTCATATATATATATATATATATATATATATAATCTATTTATAATAATATGAACAATAAATTTTACAGTCAATTTTCTACATAGGATTTTTTTTTATCAAAAGTGTTTTGGCAATAGCAACATTTAATCACTTTTTAATGGAAAAAAAATCCATTTCTAATAAATTTTATCAATTATAATTTTACTAATTAAATTTTTAAATAACAAAATAACAATCCAGTTCATCACACAGGCATATCACTTGTGTTATGTAATCCATCTTGTGTTTTTAGTAAACTCTATCATTTAATCAGTTTATTTGATAATGTGTTTATGGTTTCTTTTCAAAGTGATTTTTGTTTAGAAATGGATTAAAATGATATATTTTTTTAAAATATTATTTTGACATTTTGTTATTTAAAAACAATATATATATATATATATATATATATATATATATATATATTTCAAAAATATTTTTAAAACACGATGCAAAATAGGATTTTAAAACATATTTGAAAGTGTGATTGAGATTGTTTTATAAAGTACTTTTTATTTAAAAATTCATCAATATATTTTTATTCTTAAAATTATTTTTGGCACGTAACATCAAAATAATATAAAAATATTAAAAATAAGAAATAATTTTTTTTAAATATTTTAAAAATAGTTATATACCACCATGAGAAAACAATAAGAGTGTAAACAAGCACTCCCTCGTCTTTTTCAAACATGCCATAAAATACATGAAAATATTTTTTTGCTTATATATATATATATTTTAAAATAGTATTTTTTTTAATATTAATACATAAAAATAATATAAAATTTTTAATTTAAAATAAAAAATTATTTTGTTTTCAAAATCATTTAAAAAAAAAACTCACATTCTGAGAGACGCGCTTGACAAAAATCTCTCATTTTTAAACATGCTCCCTCCTCTTCCATAACCAGTCAGTTTCAATTTCTCCTTCAGTTTTCTTCACTAGTTGCGAATTGATTCAGATATTTTTTTAAAGAGCTGATGCTTTCATGCCTTGACAGCTGCCTATTTTGTCACTGTCATTTATACGTACTCCACCCATTTTACACCACATGTTTAGCATGATTTCCACTTTACTTTAATCTTAGCCTTTTGTATCATTTTAAGCACGGATTTCGACACCAAATCAGTTCTACTATAATATTTTCACTTGCATTATCAAGAAGACTAGAAGTGAGCATGGTCATGCAAACAATTGCTGACTCCGAATGACGAAGAGACCAATAATATTTTCTTGTTAGGATCTTTAGATTTTTGTTAAAAAAAAATTACTTGAGAATTTATAGAGAATTTGATTGCTTTGACTAGCGAGGTTGTGGTTTGTTGGGATTTCTGTCGTGTTGTCATTAATGGATCAATTGAAGTTTCTCGATTTCAAAACAGCATCCCTGTCTAAGAAAGCAGCCCTCATGGGAAGGGCAGGATCAAGCCCCTTTTCGAGTGTCGGGCATTCAGTTGGTGCTAGATTTTCTCAAGAGTTCAGGTCTTGCAGAGGTAAGTGGGGAAGATGACGAATCGTTGGTTTTAGCTCTAGAAGAATATGTAGTGCTGTTAGATTCCTATGTTTCTGGCTATGTTCCATGATGTTTTTGGCAATCAAGCAGGGCATTCGCACATTTCTATTTCAATTTTTCGCTTTGTTTACGTGTCGGCAAGTTCAGGTTCAGTATCATGCTCTGAGCCATTATGCTTTCCTTTGAATTTCCCTTTTGTGTGTTTACTGAGGCTGGTCTGCTTTTTTGGTAGTTGATGCTTAAACAAAGACCAGGTGTTAGCACATAATTATAAATGGAATTACCAATTCCTTGCCTTTGCTTTCTAATTCAGCTTTGTTGGTAATTCAGCATTTCATCAATAGAGAGGAAATTGTTTCTCATTAAAAATGAGTGTTTTGCTTCCATGGTTTCTTAGGTTCAGGAGTATTTACCAAGGCATCTTATTCGAGCAGTTCAAATGGTACTTATATGTTGAAGAGGGCTATTAGCTCGGATGACAGAGAAAAATCTGCAGCGGAGAATTACTTGTACCAGATTAATGGAACAAGTGTTTCTAGTTCAAGTCTGTTTTCCAGAAATGTGAAAGCTCTTGATGCCTGCGATGACGAGTACGGGGGAGTTGTTGTCGATCCAGATAGGCTGCCGGTCAATCCAGCTGCATTTGCTTCTATGCTCCGTTTTTCCCTCTCTCGTTGGAAAATGACGGTAATTTTCGGTCAATGCTTGAACAACTCCTATGTGGCTGAGATTATTTCTTGGTTATATAATGTTGGTTGGATGTGGAGCCATAAGAATGTTTGTTGGATACCCTATGGTGGTCAACATATTGACTTCCAACTATTTCATCTTACCGCAGGGAAAGAAGGGAGTTTGGCTTAAGGTGCCCTTGGAACGATCCGAGCTTGTCCCAGTTGCTGTGAAGGTAACTTCTTATGCTCAAACTTAACCATTGCTGCATTGTTTCATTTCCTTGGCTTCAATCATCCGCACTTCAAACAGTTCATTAAATGACTCAAGAAAATAGTTTAGAATGTTCTCTCCTTCAATCTTTCCGCAAGATATAGAATCTGAGTGGATGAGTTGATTTACAGGAAGGTTTCCAGTATCATCACGCAGAACGAGGATATGTGATGTTGACTTACTGGATTCCCGAAGGACCTTGTATGCTTCCCACTAATGCTACACATCAAGTAGGTGTTGGGGGATTTGTGATCAATGACAAAAATGAGGTATGATCATCGAGGATAAGAGATGTTTCTAAGCTGCCCCTCGTAAATAAAATTGACAAATTCAGCAGGCTTAATCTGCCTTGGGCTCATGCGTATCCACATAATGTTTTATTTTGAATGACACAAGGAGTTTTTCATTGAGATCAGCACACTTTTCTTATGTGTTTTTTCATTTAGCCTGCTGCTTACATGTAGAATATGAGAGCTCCCGACCAGATTTACCATGAGAGAAATGAAGTCAGTTAAGCACCTTGGTTGCTTACATCTGTTAACTGTCTTAACTGCTAATCACCTTATTCGGGTCACAAATGATTTATTAAGGCTCTGTATCTTGAAAACAGAGGAGCGTAAATATCCAGTGATGATTTAGACCACCAGTCCTTCAGCATTAGAACGGACTCAAATACATACATACATATATTTAAGAGCTCTTTGCCAATCAATTGCAGGTTCTTGTAGTCCAAGAGAAATTCTATGCTCCAACATTTGCTGATCTTTGGAAAATACCGACTGGTTTTATTCTCGAGGTATGCAATTTGATCTTCAAATAAGGAATCAGCTACTTACGAAAACCCAAATGAAAGACCAGCCTCAATATATATATATTTTTTAAATATCTCCATTGTTATATAATGTTTCAGTCAGAAGAGATTTACACAGGAGCTGTAAGAGAAGTCAAGGAGGAAACTGGTGTAAGAATCTTATACTTCAATTTTTTACAATAAATTTAGCAACTTAAAATAGGATAATACCAATCATGTTAGCTGAGTTTTTATTTATTTTGCAGGTTGATACCGAGTTTGTGGAAGTTATAGCATTCAGGTAACAGCTTTTGGCATTGCCTTCACCTGTTTCCTTTCAAGCCTCTAGTCCCAATACATACAAATGTGCAAATGATCCCTTTCTTTTCGGTGCGAAGGAAAAAAAAAGAAACTTGAGATCTTCACCTGATTGATTTCTAATGGACGCGTCATAGGTTCATAATCATGTGCGAAGATGCCATGCCTGATGAAACCTGCTAGAAATTACAGTATACATACACACGTATATGCTTTTCCCAACACTCAGTCTAATGTCTTGTTCAATTCCATTTTCAGGCATGCTCACAATTTGGCTTTTGACAAGTCAGATTTGTTCTTTGTTTGTATGCTGAAACCCTTGTCGGCTCAGATAAAGGTTGATGATCTTGAAATCCAGGCAGCCAAAGTAAGTCCCTGACCTTACTGATGGGTGCAGGTTAGCTTCATGTTATTCGTTCTTGCATAAATAATTGTGAATGTTCTGGAAAAGAATTCCTTTACCTGACCTAAGATACAATTCAATCCACATAAGCTATGGTTTATTTGTCTATGCATCACCCATTCCCTGATTGGCCTGATGATGATTCCTTATAATCACAAAGTGATTGGCCTGATGATGATTCCTTATAATCACATAGTGCTAGCTTGTTCTTAATTTTTTCTGGGAAAATTACTAGCGGATGGGAAATCTACTTCCATGATATTTTAACCCAAATACAATAAGATCGGATTTTGCTTGACTATAAATTGACACTGACTAATCTCAAAATCTCCTCTGTCAACCTTGTGCTTTCATCCTGCAGTGGATGCCCCTCGTTGAGTTTGTGGCGCAGCCACTAATCCAAGAAGATGGCTTGTTCAGGAAAATCATTGACATTTGCATAGCCCGGCTAGGGAAACATTACTGCGGACTATTACCTCATCAGGTGGTTTCCAAATTTGATGGCAGGCCATCCTGTCTGTACTACAATGTAATCGACGGTCAAGATGTCATCTGCGAAGGCCATTGAAGCCATCCAAACACTATCTCACAATCTTAACATCCCTTCTCTGGTATTTCCCCTTTGAAGAACGCAGCAACAGTGCAAGCATGCGAGTTGAAGACTAAATAACGAAATATGGAGTCTCAAGTTTATTATACCTGATGTGTAGCATATAGTTTCAAAGGACTGTAAATATACGTTCTCCTTGAAGAATAACGCTGTTTTTATAACTGTGTGATCGTCACCAATTCTTCTGTCTCTACTCTCTAAGAGATCATGGCTTTTCATAGAACATACTCCCTCACATATCACAAGAATAGTGGATTATAAACTCCAAGTAGTTAATGGTCAAATTAATGGCCAGTTTTTAATAATTTGTTATAGAGAATGTTGAAATAATTAAGAGAAAAATCATAAAAGAGAGGCTACAATTGGAAGTCCTTAGCTTAATCTAATTACAAATAAATTATATATAGGTTAAACGTAAAGTACTATTCTATACTTAATGAATAAGACTAAATAAATCAACACAATTATTATTTAACATCTCCTCTCAAACTCATGATGCGACAATTATAAACATCAAGAGTTTGCCAACTAGAAAATGAAAATGAGAGATGGGTTGCGTATTGGTGAAGAAATCTGCAATTCGCAAGGTAGAGGAACAAAAGGCAAAACAATGGTGCCGTATTTGAGATGATGATGAGTAAGATGACAATCGATCTCAATGTGCTTAGCGTGCTCATGAAAAACCGAGTTATGAGCAATCTGAATAAAACTCTGGTTGTCACAATATATAGGAGT
This sequence comes from Salix exigua, assembly GCA_032356905.1. Lineage (NCBI taxonomy): Eukaryota > Viridiplantae > Streptophyta > Magnoliopsida > Malpighiales > Salicaceae > Salix > Salix exigua. Next base: position 10,838,874 of record CM063588.1, on the reverse strand, counting down.
AGGATGAGCAAAGAAAACTCCCATATCAGCAAGTAACATCGTAACCAAACAATTTCTTAGGTAGTAGATGCCATGGCACGATATTCTGCTTCGGTGGATGATTGAGAAACAATAAATTGTTTCTTGTTCTTCCAAGAAATAAGAGAATCACCTAAAACGACACAGAATCCAGTAATAGACATGGATTACCACCATGATCAACATCAGAGTATGCACGCAACTCCAAGGAAGAGGTGGGTGAAAGTAAAAGACTCAGAAAAATTGTACCCCGAAGATATCTTGAAATTTGAAGAACTACCCAATGAACAATAGTAGGAGAAGCACCAAATTGACTAACAATATGAACAACATATGTGATATCATGATGTGTAAGGTGAGATTTACCAAACTCCCAACAATAGTACAATATAAAATAGGATATATCAAAGATGTACCATCAGAAGAAGAGTGTCGTGCGTTAACTTTAATAAGAGTATCAACAATCTTGTTATCAGTAAGTCTAGCCCGCTCAAGAATATTTGCAACATATTTTGACTGAGAAAGAATATAACCTCTAGATGAGTGTGCTACCTCAATACCCAAGAAATATTGAAGATTACCCAAATCCTTCATTTCAAATTGTCTTGTCAACTCTGTCTTCAAAACCGAAATACCAACAATGTCATCACTAGTAAAAATCATGTCATCAACATATAAAGACAGAATGATACAACCTGTATTAGTGCACTTAATAAAAAGAGCAGAATCATGATTGCTAGAAATAAAGCCAAGAGACGAGATCACAATAGAGAATTTCTCAAACCAAGCACGAGGTGCTTGTTTGAGACCATATAGTGCTTTCTTAAGCTTATAAACATATTCAGAGTCATGTGAAATACCAGGAGGGGGGGCCATATAAACATCTTCTTGAAGATCTTCATTCAAGAAGGCATTTTTAACATCAAATTGAGAAATATGCTACTAACGAGTAGATACTACAACAATAAGAGTACAAATAATAGTCATTTTTGCAACCGGGGCAAATGTCACCTCGTAGTCCATACCATAACTTTTGAGAGTATCCTCTTGCAACTAGTTTAGCTTTGTATCGCTCAATAGACCCATCAGAATTAGTCTTGATCTTATACACCCAAAGACAACCAACAACACTCTTACTAGGAGGAAGAGGAACCAGATCCTAAGTATTTGTCTTATGCAAAGCAGAAAGTTCATCATCCATAGCTTGCTGCCAAAGCAGATCAAGAATTACATCTTTATAAGAAAAGAGATCAACAAGACAATGAACGGAAGCTAAAAAGGAAGTAAATGATGAAGAATAACAAGAATAAGCAAAATTTAGTAGTTTTGTGGACTTACGAATGAGAATGGAACTTCAAATGTGTTAGAAGAAAAGTACCAGTACCTGCAGAGTTATGAGTACAAATTGATTGAGCATGAGGACATTACCCGAATCCTCGAAAAATGGATCGATACGAATCAAATCAATTTTAGTCAGGCTATGAGTAATGGACAAAATGGAAAAGAAAGGTATATACTCAAGGAAGACAACAAGACGAGACACATAAAGTTTTTGAGTTGCTGGATCAAAACAACGATACCCCTTTTTACCTTTACCATAACCTAGAAAGAAACAAATAGCGGATCAAGAGGATAACTTACTTGAGGATGAAGGACGAAAGAAGAACAACCGAAGACTTTAAATGATGAATAATAAGGGACATAACCATATAACTTTTCATAAGGAGATAGACTCGAACTATGAGAAGATGGAACCATATTAATCAAACATACAACAGTAAGAACGGCGTCTCCCCAAAACTCATTAGTAACAAGGCAAACAACAAGAGAGAAAGAGGAGTTTTGACAATGTGCCTATGTTTTCTTTCAGCAACACCATATTGCTCAGGAGTATCTATACATGAAGTTTGGTGAATGCTTCCATCTAAGCCAAGCAATTGGCAAAATTTATTAGAGGTGTATTCCCTACCCAAATCACACATAAAGCATTTGATCATAGTAGAATGTAGAGTTTTGATAAGAACTTGAAAAGATGCATTTATCTCAAAGAATTCAGATGGTGTTTCATTAAATAAACCCAACAATAACGAGTATGATCATTAATAAAAGAGAATAATATCGAGACCCTCCTTTTGTGGTAACATGAGAAGGTCCCCATATATCAGAATGAATCAAATCAAATGGTGAGGATGTTCTATTAAAAGGTAAAGCAGAAAATTTTGTTAGTTTACATCCACTACAATTAAAAATGTCATAAGTTTTCAAATTTCCTAAAGCTCCCGTGGATGCAAAAAATCTCAAACGAGAAGACAAAACATGACCTAGACGGGAATGCCATAAATAGAAAGTAGAAGATGAAACACTCAATCAAAAGGAGGACAAGTCAACAATATTGGTAGCAGCAGCAACAACAACAACAACAACAACAACAACAACAGGCACTTTTAACTCATCCAAAACATATATTTCATTCTCCTTATGGTCTATCCCAATCAACTTTTGAGACTGCAGATCCTGTACAGAAAGAACTAGAAAATAAGACTATATAATAACTAGAATCACATATTTGACCAACAGACGCAAGATTCAATTTAAGATTTGGAATAAGATAAACATTAGGGAGAGACAAGTGAGGTGTGATGACAAAACTAACACCTGCTAAAGGCATAAGAGTGCTATCAACAATCATAACAGGAATGGAGGACAAGGAGACACAGAGGTAAAAGATGAGGAATCGTGAGACATATAATCGAAAACACCAGAATCTAGGACCCATTTAAAGTGTGACATACCTGGGGAACTTTGAGGCATCTGACCTATGAAAGGAGAAGCAGACATAGCTTGTGGTTATAAGGAGAGAAACTTCTGATATTGCTCATCCAAATTATTAGGATCGGTAATAGAGCTTGAGGAAGCTACTACTACTACAGTGTTATGATGTGGTGGTTTATGACCTTGGGATGGTCTATGAGTATTAGATTGTGACTGACTACCATGCTTCCAAGACACTAAGCTTTCCAATGACCTTTCTGCTTACAAAAACTACACTCATCGAAGCCAACCCTTATGTAAGACTTGTTCTAATGATTAGAGAATTGTTTAGAAGTAACTACTAGTATAAAAGGATTCAAAGCAGATAGAAGTTCCTTTTCTAGATATAAGATCGAAAATGTATTTCTTTAGTTAATAACTTACTGACAATAGAGTCAATAGAAGGCAATGGAGATTGATGCAGAATTGAACCTCTAAGTCCTTCGAAATCACTGCGGAGTGTTGTTAAAAAATGTACCAATCATAGCTGCTCTCTACGCTCAATATAGGCACCACATGCCTTTAACTCTACCGATTCTGTAAGAGCCAATTGATTCCAAGGATCTGTCATAGCATAATAAAACTCTTGAATACTCATATTCTTTTGATGAAGAGCTCGTATGTCATTCTCTAATTGATACTGTTTTGCAAAATTTGACTGTGTGAATAACCTTTGCAGATGATCATAACCTCTTTTGATGTCTCATATTTTGCCAATTGTGTACTTATCAAATGCTCAACAAAATTGTTGATCCAAGTAATGATCTTTGCATTATTTGCTTCCCATGTATCTATCAATTCAACATTACTTCTCCTCACTATTCTTAGGTACCATATAATTCCACTAGCATACCCCCACATCTTACTCTTTAGAAAATTTCTCATCACATAAATCCAATACGAATAGTTTTTCCCATCCAACCTCACACTTATAGACTAAAGCGAATCATCTCTTGCAGCAGCTATAATAAAGAATCACAAAGAACCAAAATGCAAAAGTAGTGGGAAACAAAATACCAAATTTTGCACAAGGGGAATACAAAACACCAATACCAATACCAAATAATTGCAAATACTGAATGCAAATATCAAATTACAGAAGCTAAAAGGAATACGAAATGTAAAATTTTGTAGAGGCGGAAGACAAAATGTCACTCAAAAAAAATCATCAGGGCTTTGCCCCGAACTCTAGAAGGGGCGTGTTGCCCATTGCAAACCCAGAAAACTCACCGCTGAGTTGGATTTGTGAAGTTGCGTTTTGGATTACTTTGATAGCATGTTGAAATAATGAAGAGCAAAATCATAAAGAGAGGCTACAACTGTAAGTCCTTAGCTTAACCTAATTATAAATAAACAATACATAGCTTAAACATAAAATATTATTCTACTCTTAATGAATAGGAATAAATTAGTCAACATAATTATTATTTAACAGAGAAGAAAAAATAAAAGATAAAAGAATTAAGTGTAGAATATGACAAGATAAATTATAAGAACCCGTTTGTGGTCTTAAAACTCGAAAAAACATGGTCCTAAAATGCAAAGTCAACTTCATTTCAAAAGTTATTCTTAGAACTGATCTATGTTACCAATGAAGGCAACATAACACCTTAATCGAACATCTCATCAAAATAAACATGTTGACACATATAACAATAACTTTTATTCAACAAATAACTTTCTATTTTCTTTGCTATTTTTCCAGCGCACCTCCCTCTTGTTTCTCTTAAACCAATAACTAAAAGTAAACAAAATAAAATATTGGAATAAAACTCTTGATATGTAAACTAAAAGGAGCAAAAAGAATCTTTAAGAAAACTTTGCAAAAAATCGAAGGAAACATTTTTTTTATATAAAGGCAAGTCCAATGGCAAGAGCCATTTTAGAGAGCCAAATCATAAAAATAGCTATTTGAATAGTGTGTAAATGGCTTTTGAGTTGATGTGCTCTTTTATATTAATTAAAATAAAGTTCAATTATTTTGTACATAGTTTAATTATACAATTAATTATATAATTAATAGTAATAAGTTATATAATTAAATAATTGTTTTTGAAAAACCATCCAACAATAAAATAATAATTTTAATTATATTTATAATAAAAAATGAATTTAAATATAATTAAAAGAACCGCAATATTTGACATTTGAAATTCAAGCTACTTATTGTATTTTTTTCAAGTAATTTGTATCTTTATTTTATAATTGTTGTATTTGAAGGTAATTAATGTTACTTATTGTCTTCGAGTGTTAAAAAAACTTTTAAAAACAAAATGAACACATTAACAAATAACTAATAAGTTTAAACATAATTAATTACAATACATTCCATTACAAATAATTTAATCAAATTAATTACAAATTAATACCCCTATTTTTATGCTAACTATAATAATAATAATAATAATAATAATAATAATAATAATAATAATAATAAATATAAAAACCCACCCACCCCACTTGCCCCTTCATTTCAATCACAAAGTTAAAACTAAAAACCCTACCACCCACCCACTTTCTCTTCTCTCTCAGGACACCGCCCCCTACCCCACACACACTCGTCCACTCCCCACACAACTGTCCACTCCCCTTTAGCTTCCCCCACACCCATTTCTTCTATTTTTCTCTTCTTCTTCGCTACCCCCTCCATCTCCATCTGTTATGTTGTTGTTATGTTTTCATTATTATTGTATTGTGTTTCGTTATTGTGTTTTTTTTTTGTTTTCGTTGTCATTGTTTGTTGATTGTTGTTTCTACGGTATAATTGCAATGACTATTTATTTTGGCTTTGTATTCTTTCATGTGTAGGAATGACTTCTCAATTGAAGAAAAGACATTTTACCTCTCGGGATGCCTCTCCCGTTGGAGACATTAAATTGAACATGAGAAGCTAAAATTTTAAAAAAATTGGCTTTGCCTCTTGGTATGCCTTCTGTGTTGGACTTACCCTAATATGGTTACATTTTTTCAACCTTTCAATGTCATGCAAACAATAAAAGCAAATACATTTTTTTTTTGTAAATTTATGATGGTCTTTGTGAAATGTGAAGATGGACAAATTATGAGGATCAATTCCAATAAATAGTGGTATGAAACTACATATAAAAAAACCAAAGAAAATCTGAAAGTAATTCGACAATTTTTTTAGGTTTATTAACAATACACTAAATGGTATGGGAAAGTACTGTAGCTCCCCATACATAGCATCGTGGATTGCAACAATACTTTCTCCTTTTTCATTTTTTTCATTTTTTTTTTGTTTTTTCCATGAAATATTTATTTTTTTGGTTATACTTTTTTTTCTTTTTCGGTTTATATTTTTTTTATAATCAAGGTGTCTGAGCTAGTTTAAGCGTACCACGATTAATCTTCAGATCTACTTTTTTTTATAACTTTTTTTTTGTTTTTTTTCCTAATTATGTTTTTTTCTTTCATTTTTTTTCTTATCATGTGTTTTTTCCATGAAATATTTTTTTTTGTTATACTTTTTTATTTTTTTATTCTTTTTTTACTTATATTTTTTTTTTGTTTTTTATGATCGGAGTGTCCGCGCTAACTTAAGAACACCAAAATTAATTCGCGGATTCAATTTTTTTTTTATAATCAAGGTGTCCAAACTATCTTATGCGTACCATGACTAATCTTTGAACCTTTTTTTTTTGGTAAAGTGTTTTCCTTATACTTTTGTTTTCTTAACTTATATATTTTTTTTATAGCTGGAGTATATGAGTCGGCTTAAGTACACCACGACTAATTCTCAGGCCAAATTTGATTTTAAAACAATATAGACTGCTATAGTGCTTTCGCGCTTATATTTTTTTTGTTTTCTTTAATTTATACATATTTTATAACCATCGTCTATGAGCCAGCTTAAGCTCTTATTTTTTACTTATATATGTTTTTATAACTAGGATCTCCATGCCAGTTTAAACGCGTCATGACTAATCCCGAGACCAATTTTGTTTTTGATAACAGGGATGTTCAAGCTAACTTGCACGTACCACGACTAATTCCTAGATAAATTTGTTTTTGATAGTTGGGTTCTCTAGGTCAACTTAAACATACCAAGACTAATTGCTAGATCAAATTTAATTTTTTAAACAAGATAGATTATAAATGGTGTGCAAAAAGCAATGTAACTCTCCTCACATAACATTGTTGATTGCAACAATGCTTCCCCGCCACAATACTTTTTTTCCTATTTTTTTTGCTTCTTTTTTGTTCATCATTTTTTCCCTATTATGTTTCTTTTTCATTTTTTTTCTTATTATAATTTTTTTCTTTTTTTCCTCAAAACATTTTTTTGCATGTTATACTTTTTTATATTTATTTTTGTTTTTCACTTATATTTTTTTTTATTTTTTTTATAATTGGGGTATTGAATTAACTTAAACGCACTAAGATTAATCCCCATATCCATTTTTTTTATATAATCAAAGTGTCCAGACCAACTTATGCGTGCTACAACAATCCTCAGACCCATATTTTTTTCTTCTAAATTGCTTTCCTGCTAGTATTTTTTTTCTCATACTTTTATTTTGTTCACTTGTATATTTTTTTTATAATTAGGATATCTCGGCCAGCTTAAGCACACTACGACTAATTTCTTTGCTTATTTTTTTTCTAAAAAACAATGTGGATTGCTATAGTGCTTTCACATTTATATATTTTTTGTTTTCTTTCATTTATATATATTTTTATAACCATGGTCTCTCGACCATCTTAAATTTTTTTTATATAACCAGGATCTTCAGGCTAGCTTAAGCACGTCACTACTGCTCCCTATATCAAATCTATTTTTTGATAACCAAGGTGTCCAGACCAGCTTGGGCAACGCACGACTAATCCTTGAACCATTTTATTTTTTATTTTTTTCCTTATACTTTTTTATTCACTTATATATTTTTTATGATCGGGGTCTCCGATCCAGCTTAAACACACCACGACTAATTCCTCGATTGATTTTTTAAAATAATATAGATTGCTACAATGTTTTTATGCTTATATTTTTTTTTAATCGGGGTGCCCGGGTCTGCTGATACACACCAAAAATTATATAAGTATGTATATACCCCCTGTATGACAAAATCCAAGAGTTGACTATAAGGTGTATTGGTGATTTATCAATTTTTAATTATATTTTCTATCACTGTGTTGTGGGCGTGACGTCAATTTCAAAGCTCATGCACATTTTGGATGGCACGTGCAGTTTTGTAGAACTTCTAAAAATGTGTATTATTTTTTTATATATTCATTTAATTATGTAAAATATGTTTAAAATAATATCATGGTATCAGAGGTATTTTATTTTATTTTTCATTTCTATGCATAATATAATAATCATAATACCCTCAAATAAGACAAAAACCAAGAATTGACAATTGAGGTGTCCTAGTAATTTTACTTTTTTAGTGCAAAGTAAAATAACTTTTGTAGCTTCAAATAAGACAAAACAGAAAAGTTACTTGCGGTGATTTTTCAAATATTTCATGTTTAATTATACATACATAAGAAAGAGTTTCACTCTTATTTTACACCACCAAAGCTAAACTCACTATATTTTTTAATTTGAGTTGCATTTAATACAAATAAAAATAACAATAAAAATCTAAACTAAGAGCAAAGGTGTATAGATACAATTAAAAAATTTAAAACTATCTTACAAAGAATGAAAAAAATCAAGGGATTGAAACTAAATTAAAAAAATTAAAAATTAAAAACCAAAATAAAAAAATTATATATGTTAAAATTATATTAAAAAAAATTCTCGTGTAAATTAAAGGGCAGCTTTGTGACAATGGATAAGATTATGGGCCGACTCAGAATCCAATTTCCAACCACCAAATCCACTTTCATAGGCAAAGTTAGACAATGGCATGTGTGATATGCGCGATAATGATATTCTTGTGCTGAAGAAGGCATGGCCACCCAGGCTTATAGGGGTCGCTGTTTTGATTTTGATTTTCGTTAATTATTAAAATTCACAACTGGTTCAATGACTTTCAAGTATATGCTACCTGTACTCCTCCAACAGACGTCCAATATTCTATCGTATGGGTATCATCATCATCATCATCAACAACAACTACGCATTTGGAAGGTAATGAGGCTCTCTGCATCATAATCATCATCAACAACAACTACTCATTTGGAAGGTAATGAGGCTCTTTGTTCAGTTTCTACTTATTTTAAAATATATCTTTGTCATTAATATTAATATATATTCTAAAATCCATAATTTTAGTCATATATAGCCTGGGTTATGGTCGGTGTAATGACCAATGATGAAAACTATAAATTTCCACTTCACCACTGGTTTTGTATTGTAACAATGCTTTTATCTAACAGAATGTTCAATCATTTTTTGCTCGTGTAGATAGCTTGGATGGTATGTTATTTTTTAATTAATGTGTGTTTCTGGGCGTATGCGTGTATTTCAACTAATTCTATTAACTCTAAAATTAATGACCATATAAATTTTCAATGATCATCATATGAACAACTATAAAATTCAAATCTAAGATCTTATAGAAGCAAACCTCTTAAATTCCAAGTTGAGCCACTAACTAAATAGTTAAGTTATCTAGATAGGATGTATATATACTAGTCAATGCCTTTGTGCCTAGTGGAGGGCGATACTAAATTTTTTTCAATGTAACAAAATATCAATTATATGAGATTTTTTATTACAATATAAATTTAGTCAAAATAATAAATTTATACAAAATTCCTGTAAAATATAAATAGTCTATAATAAATCTGTGCAAAACTAATTAGAATTTCAAACACTTTTTGGTGAATACTAAGTTAAAAATAACAAAACATGAAAATTTAACATACAATATAGTGAGAAACACGTGAAACTGTGTCATTTATTCTTTGTATTTGTTTGATATTATATTTTTTAAAATGTTCTTTTTATCTTTTATTTTAAATTATTTTTTAGTGTTTTTAGATCATTTAAATATGCCAGTATCAACAAAAAAATTAAAAATTAAAAATATATTATTTTAATATATTTTTAAATAAAAAAATTATAAAAAAAGACTCTTAAACGTATTTGCAAATAAGCTTTTTAACTTGTGAGATACAGAATTAAAGATTTTTTTTAAAAAAAAATGGTTGGATAAAAAACACTACTTCCTAACTCAGTAAATTAATAATAACAATAACAATAATAATAATAATAATAAATAAATAAATAAATAAAAAGCGAATTTATTACGTAGAAGCTCTAATTATTGAAGCTATCTCTCTCCCTTTCTTTCCTACCTTGGAAAAACAAGAGCAGCGGAAAATGATTTAAATCCTCTCCCACCTTCGCATCTGAGAAACTCAATTTCCTAATTATCTACCTATATACACAAAATCTTTCGTACGCTCTCTGCGCTTATTTCCTTCTGCTGGAATTGAATTCTTTTCTGATTGTTTGTATCTAATTTTTTATTCTTGCCAGGGTTTGTCGCTTCGATTCCTCCCACTCCCAGTTTATTGGTAAACTAACTCTCTCTCCCTCTACATATCCTCTGTTTGGTTGCCGAGAAAAATGCAAGAGAGAATTAAACTAAACAGTCAGAATATTTTTTTCGTTTTTTTTTTGTGTTTCCCTTGCTTTCTTCACTTTTCACTGCAACCGAACTGCTTGCTAGACTTTTCGTAGCTTCAATTTTCCATGCTGCTCTTGTAATGTTATCCTTTCATAAAGGTTTCTATTGAATTGATGTAGAGGATGGTGAGCTTGTGATATAGAAATTTTGGACTGTAAATTGTAGAGTTGTTGACTGCGAACAATGCGGTTGTTTCCTTTGAGCTCGAGCTCGAGTTCAAGCTCGGAGAAGGAGCGGAGTAATGGAGGGAGCAGTCGTGTGATGTTACATCTGAACATCTATGATCTTACACCTATTAATAACTACCTCTACTGGTTTGGTCTTGGGATCTTCCATTCCGGTATTGAAGGTAACTCATTGATGATTTATAATGGATGATAATATCGTCCTCCTTTTAATTGTGCATAATCTTGGCATTTCTAGTTGAACTTTGCTTCTCGAGAGAGTATTATCGCTTTTGACATGATAGCTGTGCACTAATGGAAACTACAAGTGATAATCATTGTTCGACCTGAATAGATTTCTCGTTTTGCTCCTGGTGCTGGGGTATGTTAGGGTAAAACTTCTATTTTTGGTGACTTTTTAAGGTAGGCTGAAGTTCATGATGTGAGCCAGAGAAGTGTACCATTTTTTATTGGATCAACACAAGAAGTTTGGGTTTGTAATCGGGTTGATCACCTAAGAGTAATAGATTTTTGCAAATAAGAGTCAACAATATCTTGAGACATGGACAGATATATCTTTATGATGCATTTATTCAGTGAAACAGCGGCTTAAATGTGCTTCTAAATCTGAAAGCAAGCAATGCAATCTTTTATGTATTTAATTCAAAAGAGTTATTGATTACTGATATGTAAATTATCTAGCTTTATAGATGCAAATAGAATAATTATTGTTTCATTGGTAGGATACATTCACAATCCAAATTTTCTTACAATGTCTGTCATCCTGCCATGTAACATAACTCATCTCAATCTTTCTAAATTAATCTAGAGGTAGCATAGAGCAGATTCGTGCTTGGTTATTTTCTTCAGAGGTCTTCACCATCATGAACTTTTAGAATGAAAGTTCTAAATTGGAAGGGATTGTGAGCAAGGACGGGTTCTATATGTGAGGTTATTGAAGCTTTTCTGTACACTAAACACATAGGCCCAATTCTCCTTTTGTTGCACTCCTCTCTAGGGTTCTGTTGCTTGAAATTAACCACATTGTGTATTAATATAGCGGGCATGAGATGGCTTAGTCACATCTGATTGAAGCTTCTCCTTTTGGAGTTAAAAGGAAAACTTAGTACTGGATGTACTAGATGTTCATTAGTGTGACCCTGAGATATGAATTTCTTTTGGCAAGATGATGGAAGGTTTAACTCTCCTTTTCCTGGAAAGGCTTATTTAGGTGTGATAATTCAAAATTACTATAGTTAAAATAATTGCTGTTGTGCTGCGCCTAGTTGCTTACTGTGCAGGACCAGGACAGATAGCCTAATAGCTGACATCATTAACGTAGGGAATCAAGTTATTACCAGGCAGGGCTGCAAGAAAACCACTCAAGTTTTGTAGCATTCTATTCCTTAACTTAGAGTTCTCATGATTGCAAGATCCCTCAAGTTCGAGTTTGCTACTTCACCTATATGCGTGGTGCAGTCCTTAGAATGTGTTGTTATGGGTGCTTTAAAGGCAGTGCCATCAGATCTCAGCTTATCACATCCCATCATATTTGATGGCACTAGGGTTGTTTTATCTGACAATGCTGCAAGACTCTTTTAAACCTTATTGGTTACTTTCCCCTGCTTCTCATGTGCTTTCTACAGTTCATACCAGCATTTGGCAGTGTTCTAATCTGAATCACTGACTGTGGCTATTTGTGGATAGTTATATGCAAGTGGTCTAACAGAAAAGATCACTATCACTTTTGTTATTCAGGTGAAAAATATCTTAGGAAGTCGAGGATCTAGCAACTGCCCTCTCAAACTCCTAAAGAAAAAAAGAAAATAAAAGGCATATTAATTCTTATCTGACTAAAAATAATAACAGCTGTTGTAATTTGATAATCCTTAATAGCACTTCAAATTGATATCAGTTTTAGTTGACAATCAAAACCAAACCGAATTGATATTTTCTTACCATCTTAATGTTTCAAATTCAATGATTTGTAGTTGAAAATATATCAACCTGTCCATGTTTTCTACAGCATTTCTTTTTTGAAAATCTATTGTCACTATGTTGCAACTAATATTTTAATCAGTACATGGCATGGAGTATGGCTTTGGGGCTCATGAGTACCCTACCAGTGGGGTGTTTGAGGTGGAACCAAGAAGTTGTCCGGGCTTTATTTTTCGACGGTCTGTGTTACTGGGCAGCACCAGCATGTCTCATTCAGAATTTCGGTCATTCATGGAACACCTTTCTGCAAAATATCATGGAGACACATACCATTTGATTGCCAAGAATTGCAATCACTTCACTGATGAAGTCTGTAAGCAATTAACCGGAAAGCCTATTCCTGGATGGATAAATCGGATGGCTCGATTAGGTTAGTCACATATCATTTTATATGAGAAGCTACTTTCTAGTCCTCTGGAGATCTTCTAGGTCTAGCACTCTGAAGTTCTGAACACTCAAATAACCAATTATTTTTGTAAAAAAATAAATCACGCGTGTCCAAATGTGGCTCGTTGTTGGAATATATCTTAGAGCTGGATCCAGCTATGCCTGGCCCACTGTTTGCATGTTATCAATAGCTTTTTAATAACCAACATTACTTTGTATATTTGCAAATAATATATAAGTGAGTTTATATTGTGGTTTTAAATTTTACTGGCAGCCTAGCTGCTAAATTTCTCAACTCTGGATTTTGTAGTCCAGTTTTATTTTTCCCCATCTGATTGAGTAGTTTTTTTAAGTTTCAGGTTCTTTCTGTAATTGTTTACTGCCAGAAAGCATACAGATCACAGCAGTTAGACATCTTCCAGATCATCCAACATTTTCTGGTAAGATTGTTCCATTAATCATATTTCTGCCCTGTTAATTCAAGATTTTTGCTGTAAGAGAAATTTTCTTACTGGGTGTTCAAGTTGATGAGAGCTCTATATATATTGCATTCCTCTACAAAGAGATTTTCCATGTGTTTTTGATTACTTGATACACACATGAATTGGGGTCAAAGCCCAAGAAGAAAATTAACAGTCACATGTGAGGCAGAGGTAGAGCCACCCAATAGTATCCTGGTACAATAAATCAGAAAAAACCTCAGGAGCATTTCTTTGTTGATTTTGTTGATGATCTAGAAAATGGATTGTGATAGTCATGATTGAGAGCCATACTTGAACAAAGGAAACCTGTGGCCTAAACTGCCTGCTGGCTGCAGATTGCCTCTTTGTCTCACTGTTTGGGACTTAAATGGTGATGGCCATGGATGCTAGGAAGTTCACTGTGCTCGGCTCTCATAATTATTCTACCTGCATAGGTGGCCATTCATGTGTAGAACAATGCATACATAGCCAAGGAATCCATTTCCATTTAAATGATTGAGCTCCAGGTCTCATTTTAATGATTTCTCTGATTGTAAAGAAGGGGCTTTGCTCTTCTACGACGGTGTGTGCATGTGGAGACTTCTACGATGATTTTAAAGGCCAGGAGACTTCTGCATGTGGCTGTTTGGTATTTGATGGCTATTATGTTTGCCTAACTTGATCCTAATACCAATGCAGATGACGACGATGACTTGTTGGAATCTGTTGTGTCATCTACAACAAGGAGCGAAGAAGAGGGTTCAAGTCATCATCTGCTCACTTCACCGAATGGTGAAGTTGCATTTTTGAAGGAGAACCCAGTGAGGCTAGCAAGGGAACTCCTATAGGGTATGTCCTGCAATTCCTATTCCTTCTATCTTGGATCTTTCAATTATTTCTACTTTAGTGTACGATCTTCAGTAAATCGGAGAATGTGCCCTGGCTTAATTATTTAAATGCTTCAGTGTATGTTTCCTGGTATATATGACAATCTGGCCTCAGAGTGCCTGTGATTTCTCTAGATAAATGATTATACCCCAGCTCTTCTCGTACCAAAACAGCTTATGTACTTTCGACAACCCGAATTGGGCTGCTCATATATATCAATTTAAAAGAAGCTCGCTTTGGTGATTCATCGATTGTGACTGTTGGAGTACCTGATGTGGATCGTTTATAGTTTTTTTCTTTTATATATAAAGTTGGAATTGACATGGACTTCGATCCAAATGAAAAGGTCATGTTCGGTGGACGCTGATTTAATTAATAGAATGCCTATCTAGCGAGTCAAGTACTCCATGTAGTATTGCGTGGCCGAAATGGATTTGTTTATATTAATTTGTACAAATGGAAACTTTAATATTATTTCAATCCATATCTCCTGAAGTCTTCAATATGTATATTCATGAATGTAGGTATCATTTTAGTTAAAAGTTATAAAGTTGATTGTTGAAATTCAAAGAACCTAATAATGGATTTATCATTAGGTACAAAATAGAAAAGGAAAGAGAGTGCATGAAAGAAGGCACCAAGTGATTTACACATCCTAAACAATAAAACTTTCTGAACTTGGCTTTTTCAGTCTTTGCCGTTAGACTAATGTCTCAGTAAGGGAATTCACCCCCACTTACTTTTTCTTTTTTTACTGTGTAATTGCCCAAATTTAAGACAAGATGCTATTATGCCCAGATTTATTAGTTGGGTCCCACGCAACCCCTTCAACACCACTCAACTGAATTTAGAAAGTCCGGGGAAACTTGCAAGAAACCCATTACTTTAAGCAAAGCAAATATTCTTGCACCTTGTTGAGCGAAAGCAGCAAGCAAAAGAGAAAAAGACAGTACATAAACGCAACAGTGCAAACATGTTCCTTAAAATTTTCTGCCTTCCAGTCATCGACGTAGGGTGTGCTGGTATTTCTTTCTAATTCTCTCCTTGACCTGTCCATAACATAGGAACGTTCTTGGTCAGGCCGGCAAGTTCTCTATAAAGTGGTGTCTAACAGGAAAAGTAAAAATTGACATGAAAATTAACTAATTAATTGCCTTATAAGCAACTTGTTTCCCAGTGCTTTTTTCCAAAGAAAATAATATATTTGTACGTTTTCATCTTGTATTTCCCACTGGGAAAAGCAGTTCATAAAATTTCCTTGGAAAAATTAGTATATTACCGGTAAACAAAGTTACTTAGAAGGCAATTAATTTATAGCGAGGAGTGAATATTTTCTTGATAAGCTGACAGTTGACTATATCTATATAAAAGGGTTTTATTTGCTTGCATATCGCTCAAACAAGATTGTTTGTGCCAGATCTTTTTACACGACATAGAGAGGGGGAAGCAGAGAACCAGCCAAACTATTTAGTGTTGCCGGACCTTGCAAGTTCTGTCTGTCTGTCTTTGTTATTACAAACAATGGATGCTTGCATGTTCTCTATTCTCTTTTTCTCCATGTTTTTTCTTACCATAAAGGCTTTTGAATCCAACTGCCCAATGGTTAAGTGCAGTCATGACGGTCCTGATATTCGCTTCCCATTCCGAGTACCAGGCCGGCAGCCCCCAAACTGTGGTCGACCTGGTTTCGACCTTGTTTGCAAAGAGAACACCACCATGATTGATTTTCCAACTTATGGACCCTTGGTTGTGAAATCCATCTCTTATGACATCAGAAAACTCACTCTTCTTGACCCCAAAAATTGTGTCCACAAAGTCTTTCTTAATCTCAACCCCTCTGGTACACCTTTCCAGTATTACTATCTTTTGAAGAATTTCACTTACCTCAACTGCTCAACCTGGCTTTCGCCTTCTCTCAACCAAGTTCCATGCTTGAGTGACTCCAGGAATCATGTTTACACCGTAGAATCCTCGTTTCCCATGCCATTTTCTTGCAAACAACTGAAAGCTATTTCCATTCCATTTTCATACAGTCCTTATCTTGCCGGCAATAGTTTTGGCCTTGGATTTACTTGGAGGTTGCCTGGATGTGAAGATTGTGAATCGAGAGGGGGCTCGTGTGTGTTCCAGTCCAAAGAAGGACTGAAAACAGGCTGTCTCAGCATAGCAAAGGATAAAGGTAAACTCGTCATCTTTCATGATCTCTTCATTTTCTTCAGATCCTCTCTAACACAGCAATTCTGTAGAATGGCCATTTCCGTTTTTGTATATGCAGCCACAACACAGTAAATAGAGCAAGATTCATCGTTGACTATAACGTTTTCTAGCTTGAAAAACACAACAAAAACATTCCTGTTTGTATTCGAGTGTAAATTGTGGATCGACAGTTTAATTCGCTTGTGTTAATCGTGGTTCACTGCTAGCTACTAGACATTGCTGACTAATCTGATGCCTGGAACACGGTGGTCAATTGGCAATGACTTTGAGCTGTAAAAATTACAAGTAAAAACTTTCTGGGTATATGATGAAGTGTCCTAGGTACCAGAGAGAACACCCATTTTCTAAAATGCCCATACTCGCTTTTCACAGGCTTGGGAATTTTTATCTACAGTACCCACCCGCACACAGTTTTCACAATTACTATGCACTTATGCCCTTTTCATTCTCGAGAAATAAAAATATTAAAGTTTGTTGTTTCCAACTAGGTCCTCTGCTGCCATTTTTAGATGCAAATGTATGAATAATTTGATCTGGAGAGCAGTTTAACATTCAAATCTTAATTACCTTCGCAGGTTTTTCAACTGTACATTTATTTTCCAGTGGAACCGGGTCTATGCTCTTGAGCATTCTGGTGTTTATTTCGGTGATGACAACAATGATTAGCATAAAAGTCTACTTTAGGCAGAAACTGAAGGTGGATGAAGCGGGAGAAAATGAGAATCTAGTTTAGGGAGGGAAGTATAGCAGCACGATTGAATGTCCTCTTCCCCGCATACTCAAGACAACTTCTGAAGATTGTGATTTCAGAAGGATATTATCGGTAACAGCACGAATGAGCGCTGTTGCTATGTATTGTAGAGAAACTCAAGTAGGCAGGCAGATCACGTAGAATCGAGTCCTGTAATCTTGTTAGAAACCCTCCATGTATGGTGGTGGAATGTAAGAGAGTAGCTT
This sequence comes from Salix exigua, assembly GCA_032356905.1. Lineage (NCBI taxonomy): Eukaryota > Viridiplantae > Streptophyta > Magnoliopsida > Malpighiales > Salicaceae > Salix > Salix exigua. Next base: position 10,821,366 of record CM063588.1, on the reverse strand, counting down.
TTTTTAGTAAATAGTTTATTTTGAACCCTCCAATGATAAATTCAATTATTTATAGTAAAAGATTAGAAGGAGTTCTAGGTTGTAAGATTATGTTAGTTTGTTTTTATTTTGAAATGGTAAATGCTCTAAGAATTGAAGTGTGAAGGATTGGAGAATATACATTATAAATCTAGTAATTGGATGGTTTAACAGGTATTTATAATTGTTGAACCTTGTTATTTTGATATAGTGAAGGGGATGAAGAAATGTCATATCACATCATTAACATAGATATACACCTATAGATATAGAAGAGAACATTACTAGCATGAATAATTCATGTTGAAAGTTTTTAAGAATAAATAAATAGAACCTTATGCACTGCCAGGTCTAGAAATGGTGGATTTGAAGGCTCGTTAAACCTACCTATATTTGATTGGAACTCAATATGTTGTTGAGCCTCATGACACCAGTCTTAGCAACCTGTCAATTTTTTTATTTATTTGAACTCGACTCATGGCGGAATTGTTCCTGATTTAACCATATTACTCAAGCTCCTTTCTGTCCTTACCCCCATGGTCTTGGCATGGTAACGATAAGAGAAAAGCTGTGGATGATACAATTTCCAAAATTGATGAAAGGATGGATCATGTAGGTTTCTAGGAAGATAGCAGCAGAGTTAGAGGCAACAGCAGAATACTCACTGTTAGCAGTATCCCTGTCATGTGATACTTGTCAGCACCCTATTATCTCAACCACGGTAATGCTATGGCCCAAAGCGTCTAGAAAGGATTAGAAAACAAAATTGATTTTTTTTTATTAAAAACATTTAATGATTTTAGATTATTTTAATGTAATGATGTTAAAAATAATTTTTAAAAAATAAAAAAATAAATTATTTTAATGTATTTCAAAATAATAAGTACTTTAAAAAACCATCACATTTCAGGAGCATATTTCAATCAAGTTTAAGCGTTGTTGGATACTCGTAAGCTCCTCGATTCACAAGTTTATTCTTTGCTAAATGCTTTCGACGAAATAATTATTGAAAAATAGGGTTGCTTTCAGCATTCACACTTCATTTTTCCTGCCAGCCCATATACACACCAAGGCCCATGGGCCCCATAAACATTGAAAAGAATGTGATGGTAACTTTCATCCTTTATTGTATCAAAACTAACAGATTACTCCCTACATTATAAACATATTTGAAAAGACCCTCTATAAAAGTGATCATTTTCAATTTAGTATTTTCTAATCAGATTCTCCCTTCTTACCTGTCTGCTTTCCTTTTTTTTTAAAAAAACAAATAGTGAAAAGAATTAATTGTAATATACTTACAGGGAGTAAAGGACTACTTAATCAGATCCATTAAACTTATAGGACTAGACAAAATACAGTCTACCTGATAACTTATACTAATATTTTTTATTCTTATTATCCAAATAAATAATTCTAATTGGAGACTTCAAGAAGAAAAAACAACAGACATAAAACATGCAGAGTTTATTGTTTTAATATTATTATTATATAGTTTTGAGTCCGTGATAGAGATTATTAGTAAAAAAATTTCTATTTAAAAATTATTAAAATAAATTTATTTAACAATAAGAAATACTAAAACATATAAAATAAAAAAATCTAACACCCGTTTTTTCCTTTAGAAAATAGATGAAAAGAAAAGAAAGAAACGTGTTGCCACCATCACGAACACAAAATTTCCAATCATGGCTTTTCTCTGCCCTTATTTTTCCTTTGTCTTCGTTGTTTTTATTTCTGTAATCGACCCAGTTGCACATTCCTTACCCTTTATAGTTCTCCATGGTAACAGTCATCTCCTTCTTCTCTTTGAAAGCTTTTTCCTTTTTTTATTATTTGATTTTTTTTACTGATCTGTTCTAATATTTGACACTTTTCTCTTTCGGGGTGTGTGAATTTAGTCAGATAAAAGCTGATTATAATACTTTGGACTCTGGCTTGTCTGTTTGTAGAAAGTACTGTTGTGCTTCTCTGTAGTTTCCTATTGAAGTGACTGTTTTCTTTATGAGAAGATGATTTTTTTTTCTTTTTTTAATGAAAGAGAAGATAGTTATAGCGTGATGTTATTACTGGGTTTGTCAATTGGCTTTGATCAGAGGCATTAAATTTGTGTTTAGATATGATGCCTAAATAACAACACGGTTTCTATTTAATCTGTTTTATGAAGAATTTGAAAAGAAAAACAAAGAACTTTCTGTGGTTATTTAAAATAAGCTGCAGGTTAGGAGGAAGATAATGGACGATATAGCCGGAAGTATTTAAAAGTGGAGTTGTTTCTTAGCAACTTAATTTGCTCTTGCATACTCTTTTATTTTATTTAACAGGGAGAATTTTAAAAATGAACTTATCCCTCGTTTGCTTAGCATGATATACATGTGAATATGCTGTGTATTGGAGGTTAAATTCTGTCTAGAATACTGCGCAAGGTTTGTCTAGAATATAAAGTACATAATATTTTGAAATATTTGGAGGATATTTTGCAAATTTTAGACGAACAAGCTGTTTCATGTAATTTATTTGTCCTTGAAGCAAAATCTGAAATTGGATTTTGTTTCATTCAGCCCCCCACACACACACACACACCCACACCCACACCCACACGGACACGCACATGCACACATCCCCCCCCACCGGCGAATGCGCGCGCGCGCACATCTTATATTTTGTCAAACCATGTAGTGTATTTATTCTTTTATTCTATTCTTCCTTTTGATTGGCAGGAATTGGAGATCAATGCAAGAATCAAGGAGTAAAACAGTTCACTGAGGAACTGACAAACTTCTCTGGTTCTCCAGGATTTTGCTTGTATGCTTATCTACTTCCCTGTCTCTGTTGCTTTTAAATCATCCTAATATGAATTATCTACTTGTCTAAATCGTTTGCTATTTAAACATTGGATTTTATTCAAGTGCTTACTGAGAATGTGATCTTGCCAAATTCTTATGTCAAGCGTTTTTACTATGATTAACCAAACAAATTTCTTTTAAGCTCCAGTGTGCTAAAATATGAGATTCATTTTCTTCAAGGCAAGCCTTGAGAATTTTAATCTCTCTCTCTCTCTTTCATTTTATTTGTATATACATCATGAGCACTAATGTGTACCTCATAAATGAATTGGTCCTGTTAGTTTTCTTCTAAATGTGGTTCCATTACATCAATTGCTTTCCTTTGTGCAGAGAAATCGGGGGTGGAACATGGGATTCCTGGTTCATGCCTCTTGAGGAACAGGTAAACTTAGTGAAATTACTACGAAGCCTATCATTTTGACATAGCATTTCTCACTCTTACAATTATATACATATCGTGTTTGCAGACAGAAATTGTTTGTGACAAGGTGGGAGAGCTCTGTGGGTAATTATGGCTAACTTTTTTGTTTTATCTTTTAATGCATGTTTGATCATAACAATTTGTTGCTTTGCCTACAGGTTAAGAAAATGAAAGAACTGAGCAAGGGCTATAGCATAGTTGGTCTCTCCCAGGTAATTTATAGTTATTGTATTATTTCCACGTTGCACTTTTTTTTAATGCAGCCTCTCTGTCAATGTTTATTTTGTTTACATAATAAAAATGGTAACTTGTTTTATTTCAGCTTATCCTTAGATCTATTGACATTTTTCTTACATAACCTGATTACTGTTTCATACTGTTGGAAACTGGTAATAAGATTGTGATCATGAACAATCTTATGAATCTGATCTGTAAAGGCAAATCAGTTGCATATTTATCCCAAGTCAGAACATGATATTGAGAGTGTAGTGCACACGGATATGAATGAGTGCACACGTGAATATACATAAGTTACTAAGGTCTCCCCATTTCTGTTATCCAACTTTTGATATGAAGTAAGCTAAAGGGGAAAGAGAAAGAAATCAACATCCCCACATCTTTGTTATCCCAAGTCAGAACATGATATTGAGAGTATAGTGCACACATATGTGAATGAGTGTCTTTGTTATCCAACTATTGTTGATATGAAGGCTACTTAAAGAAGAGAGAGAAAGAAATCAAAATCATATCTTCATCCAAGTAACTTCACAAGTCAGTACATGTGACCCAACACACACAGTTATGCAACCCTCTCATGGAAAATATTCATTTTAATTGAGAATTTATCAATGCATCCCATTGTCTCTTAAGTAAACTTGTCAGTTGTGCAAAGTCTATTGCAGGATCTAGTAATGTCATTCCGTGTTTCTCTAGAAAGAGGTAAGAGAAAGGCTCTCCTTTGGATTGTTGACTAAAATGGAAGAATCAATGCTGGTCTCTGTGATTGTAAATGCTGGATGCAACATCAATCTTTCATTTCAACAGAAGTAAATTTATACGAATGGAACTTGTCATAAATTTTCACCTGTCAATCTGTTAATCTAATAAATTATTTACTTAAAAGTATGATGGTGGGATTTCTCTCCTTTTTGGTGGATCAGAGGTCTAAGGAGCCAGGTGTCAAGAAGCTGACCTCCCTCTTATTCCTTTTGCACATGCAGTTTGAATCACATAACTCCCCTCAATGCCTTCATCTTTCTGATCTTATTCTACTAGTTATTCCCACTTCCATCATCATGTGGTTCTGATTTTTTTTTTAAAAAGCAAAGGGTATGAGAAAAGAAAGAGATGAAGAAATTACAGTCAGGCAAGAGAGAAAAGGAAAAGATAGAACTAGAGAGAGAGAGATAGCTGACTGAACATTCTATTTAAGTGAGGCACATATTTGTAGGCACTAGTCTGAATTTGTTACAAGTTACAACATCAAATAACGCTCCAGGCAAAACTACTAATACCTTCTAGCTAACCAACTCCTCAAGATTGTGCACCTGTCAAGATTCAAAAAAAATGAATGCTCTGCCATATAAATCATGTTGAAGCTTTATGTTGAGACATCACAAGTTTTTCTACCTGTACAGAATGGTTTGCATTTATAGTTGTTCTTGTAATGAGTGAAATGGATAACTAATTTCAGCTACTGGCCTACTTATTTGAGCTTCTTTCAGAACTGTATCGAGATGATGTTACTATGAGGTCCATAACTTGGGAGGATATGGCAGTTTGTTGTTGCAATAATTTTTTTTGTGCCAATCTCATAAATTCTTTTTAGAAAAAAAGATGTTTATGGTATTTTCCAGGAATTTGGATGGATAAATAAATAACAAAGTCCAGAAGAATGGCTTTCTAATCTGCATGTATTATAAACAATTAAGACTTTGGCTTCACCTGATTTTGATGGTTAGACAACTTTCATATAAGGTTCTCATTCCTTTTCTTTCCCTTTCCCCTTTGGTTTGACAGGGAAACTTAATCGGTCGAGGTGTGGTAGAGTTTTGTGATGGTGGACCTCCTGTAAGCACAACCTCAATCCAACTTATTTAACTCTCCCTTTTGGAAATACTATTACTGTCTTCCATAGTTGCTTTTCTTATTGCACTCAGTTGTGTTAGGGCTATGACAGATCAATTTTCTACATAACATTCTGAAATTATTTTGTAAAAATACATTTTTGAATATCAAAGAACTCGTCTTTCTCCAAACAGGTTAAGAATTTCATTTCTTTAGGGGGGCCACATGCCGGCACTGCTTCTGTTCCTCTTTGCGGGGTAAGCACTTTTCATGGTTTGTCTTTATTTGTGCTTCATCTAGATGTATATGCAAATACTTAGAAATGCCTTAGCAGGGTTTAATGGGGGAAAATTCTTTTGAGAGTCAGATATAATACCACTGAAAAATTCATAAAAGACCTTTAATTATCTATAATATGTTTGAGATGGAAAGTGGAAGCACTATACCCTTCCTTCAAATTGCATGTTACATCTTCAACTCTTATGGTGAAACACATGTATGCACAGCCTTGTTTCATGCTGCAAATACCCAACACCCTAACTGTACCTAAAATTGATATGTTGCAAAAATCCAATGCCGTTATAAAATGTCATTAAACTTTCTAATCAGACAGTCAAATTTATGCAAAACTCTTATGTTAAAAATCTTGGCTGTCAACTTTCTATATGGTAGTTGATAGGAAGAGTGCATGTGATGGGACACAATCCTATGTTATTGAAAATGAAAAGGTCCTTCTGACTTAAATACTTGTGGATATTCATTTTCATAGATAGGAGATCGAATTTTATACTAACAGAAGATCAATCGCAACATGCAAGGTTTTATTTATTTTTTATATATACATAGTAATTCACAAATGGCATAGCTATATTGGTTGTTAACTATAGTGTCTGAATTTGAAGTTCAAAATAATGGGGTTGAATCACAAAATTATGAATTTAAAATTCAGAGGTTGAATTTGAGGTATAAGGGTTCATACTTGGAGCCTGTTTGATATTATGGCAGTGGTTGTTTTTCAAAATGTTTTTTGTTTAGAAATGAATCGAAATACTTTTTTTTAATTTTTTAAAATTCTTTTTGATGTCAGCATATCAAATGATCTCAAAACACAAAAAAAAAATTATTGGAAGCAATAAATAATCAAATTTTCAATTTGTTCAAAAATGTTTTTTAAACACAGACAAACAGTAATGCATAGGGCATGTTTGGGAGTGTAGTTGAGGTTGCCTTTCAAAGTGTTTTTTTGTTTAAAAATGTATCAAAATGTTGTTTTTTATTTTCTTAAAAAGAATATTTTTTATATGAGCACATCAAAATGTTCTAAAAACACCAAAAAAATAATTTAAAGTAAAAAATAAAAATGAATTAATATTTTTCAAAAGTGTTTTTGAAACGTAGTGCCAAATAGACATAGAAACTAAAGAACAAAGGAGTCCTAGGTGTTTAGTTGGTTGGTTTGGTTGATTTTTGGGAGTTACGCAAGTGAACTGAAAAATATGGTTTCCTTATAAATGGTACGGAACAGTTTCATCTAAGTGAGTTCCAAAATGAACCAACAAAAGAACTTAAGTTTGGTCATGGATTTATTTTGTTTTCTGGGCTGACTGAAATTGAAGACTCTTAATCAAATCAATTAACACTTGAAGCATGTTGTACTTTCCAAACATGAACCCATGCTTGCATTGTTCATACAAGTAGATAAAACATTAAGGGAATTCCTTTTATTGAAGATTGCCTCTTATTTGTCTAACCAGCCGTTGATTAGAGACTTCTCCACCTCCAAGTTGACAGGAGGTTCTTTCATTTCGAAAGTGAGGCTTGCCTCCTTGTATCTTATTTGGTCAAATGCATGACCTGTGAAGTTTGTCACCCAGGAGGCCTTGCATCCTCTTTAAAAATGAAAGGAAGGCATTTTATGATTTTATATGTGAGAGTATTCACATCAACCAAAATAAACCAGCCAACGAACTTAAGTTTGGTCATGGATTTATTGTGTTTTCCAGATTGAATGAATTCCAAATCCTTAATCAAATCAATTGACACTTGAAGCATGCTGTACTTTCCAAACATGAACACATGCTTGCGTTGTTCATACAAGTAGATAAAACATTAAGGGAATTCCTTTTATTGAAGATTGTCTCTTATTTGTCTAACCTGCTTTTGATTCAAGGCTTCTTTGGGTACAATTTGACAGGAGATCTTTCATTTTTAAAGTAGAGGCTTGCCTACTCTTATCTTATTTGGTCAATGCAGGTCTTGTGAATTTTTTGAACCATATTGACCATTTACGAAAAGAGGAGGCCTTGCATCCTCTTTAAAAATGGAAGGAAGGCTTCTTATGATCTTATTTGTGAGAGTATTCATGTCAAATAAAGTTATAGAGGTTGTGGTCCACATTATAAATGATGATGGATTCCTTAGTTTTGTCTAATCTTAGTTGGCCCGAATGAGTTCACTGTCTTACTCATAAGATAAGGTCATTGAGTTAAATCTTTTTTGTAATCTCAGACCAAATTACCATACTATCTAAAAAACTTTATTGCAAAATTTAGATTGGTTATTACAGTTTTGGAGTTTCAAAACCAAACCAGTCCATAAGGGTAGGCTTTAGTTTATAAATCAAAACCAAATCTAATAGCCAAAATGTGTCTTTTTGGTTAAGCATTTGGTTTTAACCAAACTTCATTCTGTACTGATGCACAAATGAATGGTACTGAAACTCGGCGGTATGGATATTTTTGCACAATATACAGAGTAATATACTTGGTAATATGGTACAAAGGTGTGGAATTGACATCCAATAGAGAGAAGAAAATAAGATTGGACTTCCTTACCTTGGACATACATTTATGAAGGTATCGTTATGGTTTACTAATATACATTCAGATCTTCTGAACGTGGCTCTTGGAAAGCTCCTATAATAAAGACTGCTTCTAGTTTCTTTCTCTGGTTTCTTATTAATATCTTTAAAGTGATAATGGTTCTGCAGTCTGGCATTTTTTGCATACTTGCTGATGCCCTAATTAGGTCTGAGATCTATAGTGACTATGTCCAGGTATGCATCTTTCTCTTTGTTTTCTTTAACTTCTGAAGGACCAATTAAGAGAACTTCTCTTTTTTCTGCTTTCAAATATCATTCTCGTTTAATTATCCCTGAAAAGGCTTGACAATTTATTTTTGATGTGGGAATTGCAGGCTCACCTGGCTCCCAGTGGATATCTTAAATTTCCTAATGTGAGTACCCTACCTTGCCATACAGATTCTTTTGACTCTCTCTGCTATCAATTTCTTCAAGAAACCTGTATGATTGTGTAATACCACAAAAATCTATAGCCTACTTTGTTCAATTCATTGTTGGTTTATGGGTTTTTTCTTTTCTTTTCTTGGAGTGTGCTGTCACTGAATTACTCTTATAAAAGGATGGCCATTTTAGATATGATTTGTTGTGTGTTTAATACTAACTGAACAATGATAGCTCAACATCTTAATATGAGAATTATTTCTTAATTGCCAGGATATTCCACACTACTTGGAGAAATGTAGGTTTCTTCCAAAGCTTAACAATGGAATTCCCCTGGAAAGGAACACAACTTACAAGGAAAGATTCAGTAGCTTGAAGAATTTGGTGCTTATTATGGTGAGAAGAATTTCCTTGTTTTCTCATCATAACATTCATTGGTCCTCTTGGCAATTTTATTTTTGATTTTGACAGTTGGTGCAATTCTAATTGTTGCACGTTTTTCTTTTGCTATATTTTGTTTGAAATTCAACAGTTCGAAAATGACAATGTTTTGATACCTAAGGAGACCGCTTGGTTCGGATATTATCCAGATGGGGCTTTCAAGCCAATTGTCCCAGCACATCAGGTATAATCTCTGTTTTGAAATAAATTTTCAAATCCAAATCTGATTTCTGCATGTTAAATTTGTCAACTTGGTATGCGTGGCCATACTAATCTTGCTGTGATGAACTGGAAAAAAACAAACAAACTAAGGAAATAACACAAATTGACTGGATCTCATTTGGACTCGTATTCTTGTTAAAATATAAATTGCTCTCTGTTTAAGAAAAATATATTTGAGCAGGAGCTTTTCCATCTTAACCTATATTTTAATCTTCTCCTTGCAGACATTGCTTTACACCGAGGACTGGATTGGTCTCAAGGCCTTAGACGATGCTGGAAGAGTTCATTTCGTTAATGTGTCAGGAGGTCATCTTGGAATCTCCAGGAGTGATATGAAAACGCATGTTGTGCCTTTCTTGGTGGATGAAGCTTCAATACAAAAGCACAGTAATGCTAGGGTGCATGGACTTCCACGGACAATCACACAACATTACCATAGAAAACAAGTTGGGGGCAGCTTTATTGATGAAACATCAAATGAAAGGATACTCGATGGATCGTCATATTATCAGTGGCCATCTTCAGTAAAAAACTTTTTCAGGGAACTAGTAGGTATTGCAGAGGAGAATGATTCAGATTGATTTATGAATATGGAAACCTAGAGTAATTTGTGCATTGACTGTTGATTGGAGTCATCAACACGCTAAGTAAACATCTGTCTCCTTTGCTTTAGCCTTGCTATACGAAAGCAATTCAGAGCAAAAACCCTAGATCCCCGCTATTCCGTGAATCTCCATGATTTGGTATGTATGCGGCATGTTGTTATGATGAAAACGGGAATTACGACTTTACACAGCAACTGCTGGTATCATTGGCATTTTAAGATTCATGATCTTTTGGATTCCTGCATCTGCTACTCATAAGGGCATGAAATCCAGGTTGGCATTTAAGGATTCACTATCTTGTGGATTCCTGCATCTGCTACTCGTTAGGGCATGAAATCCAGGTTGGCATTTAAGGATTTACTATTTTGTGGAATTCTGCATCTGCCAGTCACTAAGGGCATGAAATCCTGGATGTCCGTGAAACACATTTGTACACGGGTGCAATTATAACATTTGCAAGTTGAAATTGTTCTGACAAGTCGTTCAAACTTGAAAAACATGTCCACTTAATAATCTTCCTGTATGCTTTCCCAATCTGGTCAGTTGCCGATTGAAGCCCCGCTGTAATGTTGTGCCATAACTAATCTACTCGTGTTGGCTTGCCAGCAATTTCGAGGCTCACAAGTGGGGTGTTATGTTCACAGCTTTTAACTGTTTACTCCATGACCGCATCCAACTCCAGCGTTATCCCGTGCTGCCTCATGCAACCCGCAAACTCTGGCATAACCAGCCCAATCCTTGTCAACAGAAACTGTTAAGACCTGGAAAAGCCTTTCTGCAAAGAATCATAAAAACTCATGATTCCCATACCATCAAAGAGCGAATCTCTAAAAAACTAAATGGAATTGAATTTTATCCTGGCCTAAATTCACTTGTCTTTAATTAGAGACGAGTGTATCGTTGGCTCGCCATTAGCTAGTCAAGGCTGTTATGATCTCCACCAATTGATGCTTTCCTGGCTAAAAGGTCGACTTGGTGGACAAGTTTACAATTTGCTGGTCAGGCTCAACATCAAAAAACAGCGTGCAAATCGCACTACAGAGCATGAATGCATTTTCTTCCATGAACTGCACCATAATTAAATTGGACATTTTGCTCATTTTCCTTACATTTGACTTCAGACAGAGAGCAACTCAAATTACAAGGAGTGAAAAAAGAACCGAAGTTCTTTCCTGCCTAATTGAACATTTTATTTCACTTTATATACGGGGAAATTTAAAAAAGAAAAATAAAGAGACCTTGTCAAACTTGTACGCAATTTCAGCAGCTATTCAATACACATGAATGTCAACACTGATAGCTCCCATGTGATCCGCCCTGATTGAGCAGCTGTTCTTCCTGTTTAATTGCTCCCCAACAATCTTTTGTTGATTCTGGCAGCGGAGCCAGAGACAGGATATTCTTGCCAGAGCTGCCTGACTGGCAACTCTTACACGGCAGACCACACTTAGATCAGCCCACATCTCACTTCCCACAGAGCAAAATTCAAGATTTGGTTTATTATATCCTTCAACATCTGCTTCTGTAACAACAACTACAGAGCCATCATCAAAAGGCACCAGATCCTGCAAAAGCACTGGCTCTGGAGTTCCCAAAAGTTTATCAGTCATTGTGATGTTGTGATCACTAGTGTTCACCTTTAGATGATAATATTCCTGAACAGCCTGCATTTGCAACCAGGAGCTAGTAACTAATCAAAGGATATGCAAGAACCTTGTTAGAAAATGCCCATAATTGCATTTCAAGTCTTTTAAGAAAAAAAGATTTGGTAGGCAAAAATATCATCAATTTTTCCTCAATTTCCTTGGTTATAGTAAAATTAGGACAAAATAAGACACTTCATAAAAGAGTGCATGCCCATGCAGTTCTAACTGTCTAAATCTTTTGTACTCAGTTTCATGTAGTTTAGAAAAAACTAAGACGGAAAATTACAATTTACACAATTCATAAATTCTAATACCAAATCGCAGAGAAAACAAGGCCCTGTCTAAGCATACCTTCCATTGAGCAGATGCTAGAAGCACTCTTGGTCGGATTGACCTCAAATATTTGTATGCAGCATCAGGTGTCATCTGCTTGTGGTGCACCTGAATATTAAAACACAACTTCAGAACAGGTGCAAGGAAAAAAAATACCTATAAGAAATTGAATTTCAAATTGGATTAATGACCAGGTAGCATATAACAATGGTTGTGCTACGTCCCCGGCCAGCTTTGCAATGAACGTAAGTAGTTCGTCCAGATGATACATTTTCTGCAAGGAAATAACAAACATGAGCAGCATCAGTATCACAAGAACAACAATTTCACCTGCATATAAAATATTTTGGTGGTTCACAAAACACATTTAGATCTCACCATGAATGAATGCTACAGCTTGGCTTAAATCATTCAAGGATGGAGCAAAGCAGTAGTCTCTTGTAGGAAGCACCAGGTGGTCAATGCCATAAGCCTGCCAGTATTTTTCATAAGTAAATTGCAAAGGTAGGAACTTCAAAAAATGGAATTTAATGTGCATAAATGTCGAACGATCATATTGACAAGATATAGAAACAGAACAATTAAACAAAAATGCAACCACTGGGAAGACAATGCAGCCAAAATAAGTGAAGAACTGCAAAAGCAGACAGCAGTTTCATGTACAAGTGTAGACTATCCACTTAACATGAAACAGCTGTCTGCTGATCTTAACAGCTCATATAAATAGGAACCATTCACACACGCAATCCTACCCAAAAGCGTGAGGGGAGAGAATGAAAGCACTTACACGGTACAAAGAAGTCGGTACCAAAGTCTCATATGGTTCGTTCAGTGTTATCACTCCACCAACACCAAGCCCCTTCAGGCATGGAACATCAGAAGGGAATGGAACAGCACCTAACAATATAAACTGCAAATAAATATATTAGAAAATGAAAGAAATCTTGAGGGCCACTTGATATGAAATTCATTACATAAAGGCTCAATACTGCAAACATTTCAGACAGCTCCAAGAATCTTACGCTCTGGGAATAAAACCTACTACACCATGTACTACTGACATGAAATACTTGCACACACCTTGCAAAAACAATAAGAGGTAGGCAAAAATAGAAAACCACGTTGACAGGTGGTCTATGAGCAAAAACTGCAACCTTTGCTAGCCAAGTATAAAAACCAAAAGAAAGATGCTCTTAATAAACCTTAATGCAAAATCACATTTTACAAGCTTGCAGAACTAATGAGAAAAGTTCCAGATTGGAGTGGCTCCTCACTCCCATCAACAGGTCAGTGTCCTAGCAAGTGTACAGGCACAGCAGAAACAAGTGTGCTTGGAAATTTTAATGTTAAAAGTTAGATGAATATAGTTAGCAAGAGAAAAGGGGTGAAAAACTCCTCTCAATATCATCACTTGCTTTAAGACAACTGCTTGCTGCACAATTGTTAGACATTTTAGAAGCACAATTTCCCATCCTAAACTCGTTTTTTCTTCACTTAACCTACACAGACATCAAAACTCCACCAAAAACAGAAATTACCACACGAACATAATAATAATTACACGTGGCAAGTATGTCAAATCCACCCACCTACCTACAAGGACCTGTGATATAAAAAAACACCAAGAACAAATCAAACTTCGAACACCCCAAATCCAATCTCCACACATGAATAAAAATAAACAAGCCACAAACATGCCATCCACACAAGCCATATTAGACCAACATAGAAAACAAATTAACTCCAAAAGCAAATTAAAAATAATCTATTCGAGCATGAAACAGTAAAATTATACCTCATGGACTCTATCCCACCAGCGAAACTCAGCCTCGACCTTATTCCTAACAACATTATAAAGTAAAGTCGGGTAAAACAAAGCCCGAGCTCCGAATCCAATAAAAACCCGCTTCGCATCCCACACAATAACACCTTCACTCTCCTTCTTAGCACTTCTTACACGCAATTTGTTCCCCTCCTCCCCTCTTTTCAACTCACCTTCACTAATTTCCTCAATTATCATAATATCCCCAAATTTTGACACTGTGTCAATCGTAATCAAAATCGCACCCAAATCCCTCAGAAATCGTAATTAAAATTATATATGTATACCTGTGCGAATCGATATGTATTTACACAATAGTTGAACAAACTGAAATCCTCACATCAGTGAGAATTAAAAAAAAAAAAAAAAACAGAACCAAGCTAAGCTAATAACTTTTACAGCGATTACAGAGATGGATATTGATTTTAAGAGAATCGATTGGTTTTGAAATTATTGAATCGGGATTTCGAGGTGAAATCACCATCGTCGGAAAAAAGAAAACTAGAAAAGGGGGTTTAACCGGACGGTGAAATCTAGGTTATGAGATCCGATGAAAAATGTGATCATTGGATTTTGTGAAGAAAAAAAATGGAAACCCTAACCCTTGCCCAAGATTGCCTTGATTCTACTCTTTCGCTCTTTTTTCTCAATACACAAACTTTGAAGAACAGAGAGTGAGATAGAGGCACTCAAGCCACCGAGATTTCGAGAGAATGGGATTGCGGAGGAAGCTTAGGTTGACGAGCGGGTGATAAACACGGGTATCTAAAATCTGATGTTTGGTTGACACGTGTTGAGGTGGATATGAGCTTTAATTAAAGCTGGTTCGTGTTTTAATTTTAAAAGTACTTGACTTAAAAAGTTTTTAATTTGTTTAAATTAAATTTCTATATGTTTTTAAATCATTAAAATATGCTAATATTAAAATAAATTTTAATATAATTATAAATAAAAATATTAATAAAATCCACCAACACAATATTATTTTTAATAATTGGTTAGAAATATTTTTATCATTATTAAAATGTTGTTGTTTTAAAAGTAGTGGTAAAAAAACCTTGAAATAATGTAGCTTCAGTTATTTTAGAAAAAAGTAAGATTTTAGGTTTATCTACTAACTCATGAGTCAAATCAATCATGGATCAAATTTTATAGTGTAAGATATCTGGTTAATGAAATTGTAATTTTACCTTTGATTAAGATAACAATTAAGCGCTCTCTCTCTCTCTCTCGTAGTTTAGGTTTTGTTTTTATTAAAAAAAAGTTGTCAATTTCAAGATTTCTATAACATTTTATTGGTCGTTCTAAGGTTTTTAAAACTTCAAAAATCATAAAATAAACTCCACAGGTAGTTTTAGTTTTCAAAGTCTTTGTTGGGAGTATAACTGTCATTATTTTCTAAAATTATTTTTTAATATTAATGCTACATGAAAATAATCATGGGCTAGCCTAGGTTCAGGGGTTGTAGCAGCATCAGTCCGATTTTAGCTTCTTTTTTTCGAGTCTAAAGAGATTCAATTTTTTAACCCAAAGCTTTATAGAGTTGAATCGTAAAATCATATGATTTTACAACTCAACTCATCACGAGGCATGGGCATGGGCTAGATTAGTAGGGAGAAAGAGAGAGGGGCATGGGCTAGCCTAGGTTTAGGGGGTTGTGGCAGCATCAGTCCGATTTTAGCTTCTTTTTTTCGAGTCTAAAGAGATTCAATTTTTTAACCCAAAGCTTTATAGAGTTGAATCGTAAAATCATATGATTTTACAACTCAAACTCATCACGAGGCATGGGCATGGGCTAGATTAGTAGGGAGAAAGAGAGAGGGGCATGGGCTAGCCTAGGTTTAGGGGGTTGTGGCAACATCAGTCCGATTTTAGCTTCTTTTTTTCGAGTCTAAAGAGATTCAATTTTTTAACCCAAAGCTTTATAGAGTTGAATCGTAAAATCATATGATTTTACAACTCAACTCATCACGAGTTTAGGGGGTTGTGGCAGGATCAGTCTCCGATTTTAGCTTCTTTTTTTTCGAGTTTAAAGAGATTCAATTTTTTAACCCAAACCTTTATGGAGTTGAATCGTAAAATCATATGATTTTACAACTCTACTCGCGAGGTATGGGCATGGGCTAGATTAGGTTTAGGGGTTGTGGGGTGTGGGGGTGTGTGTGGTAGGGAGAGAGAGAGAGAGAGAGAGAGAGGGGCATGGGCTAGCCTAGGTTTAGGGTTGTAGGGATCAATCGATTTAGCTTTTTAGTGTAAGAGATTCAAGTCCTAAAGATTTATAGGTTGGATCGTAAATCATATGATTTACAACTCAACTCATCACAGAGCATGTGCAATTGGTTAGACTTAAAGTTTATAGAGTGTGGAGTCGTAGAGATCATATGAGAGAGAGAGAGAGAGAGAGGCATGGGCTAGCCTAGGTTTAGGGGGTTGTGGCAGGATCAATCCGATTTTAGCTTCTTTTTTTTTCGAGTCTAAAGAGATTCAATTTTTTAACCCAAAGCTTTATGGAGTTGAATCGTAAAATCATATGATTTTACAACTCAACTCGCGAGGCATGGGCATGGGCTAGATTAGGTTTAGGGGCTGTGGGGTGTGGGGGTGTGTGTGGTAGGGGGGGGGGGGAGAGAGAGAGAGAGAGAGAGGCATGGGCTAGCCTAGGTTTAGGGGGTTGTGGCAGGATCATGGCAGGATCAGTCCGATTTTAGTTTTTTTTTTCGAGTTTAAAGAAATTCAATTTTTTAACCCAAAGTTTTATGGAGTTGAATTGTAAAATCATATGATTTTACAACTCTACTCGCGAGGCTAACATCCATGGTTATAACCTTCTCACAACAACCTTGTTATGGTTAAAGAAAAAATTAAAAATTTGTTTTGTAATTATAATTATAATTTTTAAGAAATAGGTTTAAAAAGTATTTACTCGAGTGATTATGCCTTTGTCAAAACCCCTAGTCTCTTTCATTGATCACACGAGTTGTACTAAAATAATCAAGCTACTTTTGTAACTCACTTTGATCATTATTGATGACTTGTTTTATGTCATTAGATTCATCTTATTAAAATATTTTTAATGATGATAGTAATATCATGGTCGAACCTGTGATATGCCCACGAGATTATTATTATTTTTTTTACTTTTTTCTCTCCCCTGTCTCTTCACATATTACAAGTAGGGAAAAAAAACAAGGGAAAAATGATTTTGGGCTCACATTGAAACTCTAATGACATCACTATTAGTATTATCGAAAAATAATTTATGAGATAACTTCAACAACATTAGAAGAGGTCCCAACAGTGATCGAAATGGGCAACACAAACCATCCAAAGCAAGCAAGCTCAACCATCTTTGGAAGACTGATGTGATCCATTTTGTTTACTATAAGTGATTTCTACGTGTCTATTTGAAAGTGTGGTTGATATTGTTATTGAAAATATTTTTCATATAGAAATGTATTAAAATAATCTTTTTATATTTTTTAAAATTATTTTTGATATCAACATATCAAATGATCTAAAAACATCAAAAAAAAAATTAGATTTATCTCATTGAGATTTTTTTGGTAATATCAACCATGTGAAGTTTTAACATTCCTTCAGGATTTTTCTTTTTTTCTTTCCTCTATTTTTGTATATTGTGTTGGCAAACATTTGCTACCGTGGCTCACAAAAATTATTTATTTATTTTTTTAAAAAAATTATACTATTTATTTTTAAATATTCTTCTCATTGTTTTTTATAATTATGTGGTCTCGAAGAAGACTCCTCCCGTACATAGGCAATGACATCAAATCATTGCCCACTTCACCTCTTTTTGCTGCCTGAAATAGGTTAAAGGCTTCGGTTGTTCACGTAATTCAGTTGCAGAAAATAAATTGTTGCTCAATTATGGAGCAAATTATCTAATATTTTATGAGGTTCAAGTTGATTGCGAAGAACTTCACTGATTCTGTGTTTATTTTCCGGAAAGTGGTTTCTAAAAAACTATTTTCCAAACTTTTCTTTGTTTGTTTGTCATTAGAAAAATTGGTCAATGGAAAATATTTTTTAGTCAAAAAAAATTTGGCTTGGTTTTCAGGAAAGTGTTTTTCTAGAAAATTTGGGCCGAAAACACTTTCCAGAAGTTGTGAAAAATTTAGAAATATCATTATTTGCTGATTATATCAAATTTGATCCTCAAACTTTTGATTGCTATATAAAATTTGTTTTGAATATTTATTTTTCAATTCCATCTCTTAAAATTTAATTTTTATATTAATTTTGGTCCTTGTTTTTATAATTGCTATTTTCTTTTTTCTTATATTTTTTTATTGAAATTTTTTATCTATCAAATTTGGTTCTTATTTTTTTTATTGTTACTTATTTTATCTGAAATAATTTATGAAATATTAATTATTATTATTTTAATTTATTCATCTTTTATTTTATTTATTTTTTTAGATTTGATCTCTATTTGATTATTATTTATTTTATTTGAGATAATTTATGAAATTATATATTTTTTTAATTTCATTCTCATTCAGCTTTTTTACTTGAAAGATTTGTTCCTCATTATTTTAATAAACTTGAAAAAAAATAATTTATTAATAAATTATTTTCCAGTTCATTTTTCATAATATAAACAAACACTGGAAAATATTTTCCAGTTCATTTTCCATAATACTGCCAAACATCGAAATTCACTTTTCAAGAATTCAATTTCCATAGAATTCACTTTTTTAAAAAAAAAATCATTTTCCAGCAAACAAATAGGACCCGAAAATCTTTTCTGTCATTATGCGTAGTTATAATAATACCCAGAGAGACCTGGCAGGTCTTCATGGTATCCAGCCGACCCCTGTTTGAAAAAAAACTAGGTTTGAAAAATAAAAAAAAAAAACATTTTAAATTCTAGATTGATGTTCTGATCTTGTTAATTTTAATCTTGTAAGAAAAAAAAAATTAAGAATCAATCCGATTGACCCGAACATAGCTGGATCGAATGACACCCTCGTAAGTATTTGCATAATTATATATGTTTTTGTTGCTGGGAAAATTACTTTGGCAGAGAATGTATCATTGGAGAGCACCGCGAGGTCAGCAGATCTGAACAGAAGCTGACAGAAGATTATGAACAGAACCGAGGCTCTCATCACATCATTACTCGAATACAGATTGAAAAATCCATCCAAGTCATGGAAAAATGGAGGATGGTTGGCGAAGGATCCTCTTATTGCTTTGTCTTTCACTGACATTCTTCGTCGAACATGACAGTTTTTAGTAATTTCCGCAAGAACTGAAGCAGCAAATTCAAACACATCGCCTGGGAAGAACCGGTTAACAAATGTAGCATGCCATTCAATTCAAAAACCCTCATAAAACATAGACAACAAACTACAGCCACACTCATCGTGAACAGCCATGGAAAGGAAAGGAAGCTCGAATAAAGGAAAATCTGGCACGGTGCAGTCATATAGAAACCATTACTTAAATGGCTATCATTCAAAAAGACAAGAAGGGGGCTGCCATGTTTCACTGCATCTTCTATCATGAGGCATCAAAAGCTTCCATCAGTGCACAACCAGGGGAGGGGTGGGTATCGAGGTGATTATGAGGAATTTCAAAAGGATCCCTCAGTATAAAAAACTAACGAAATGGAGCCTAAAAAAAATGCATTTACCGGACTCAAGATAGTTTTTTTTTTTTTTTACTCTAAGCTAGCGCGCGCACAGAAAAAAGCTGTACAAGTATGAAGGTCGCAAAAAAAATGAATCCCTCTAACTTTAGTGTTTTTTTTATTGCATATTTTTTGTTTATAAAATTTCAAGGATAAATCAAGTATATGAGAGAATAAACAAACAAATAAATAAAAATCTAAAAATACACCATATCTGTGATTATAACACCTCTGTATCATAAAAAAAATCTCAACTAAACAAATTCAAACACTATGAAATGTCATATTTGTAGCTGGTTATGAATCACATGCGCCACCTAAAACCAATGACATGCTCAACTACTACTAACATGTGTTACAAAACATGCCAACCACCCCTTAGCATCATACAAAATACACCATATCTATAATTATAACATCTCTAGCATTACAAAAAAAAAAGTATATATATAAACTAAACATATTCATAAACACCCTGAAAAGCCACATTTTTTGCTGGTCATGAATCACATGCTCCATCTAAAACCAATAACATGCTCCCCTACAGGCAAGTGTTGCACGATGAAAAACAATGTGAGACGCCCTTGTAATATCTGCGTGTTGGGAAAAAAGTTCATAGAGCAAGGTGCTCTCAATTAAATAAACATATGCGCTTCAGAAGGTGATACCTAGAATGTCCTTGTTCTGTTTATATCTCTAGATCTCACAGGGAGGGAGATGGTCTTACAAATCAAATAAATGAAAGTCAGACAACTGCTATCATGATTCATGCAAATGCTAGAAATAAAGTTGTCCATTCCATTCCGCCCGAAATGACCAGTAATTTCGTTTCAATTCAAAAAATAGAATAAACCAAAGCAAATTTTATTTCACTCAAAATCTCAGTCCATTCTGCAAGCTCCACCCAAATTTTACACAAAACATTCTGATTTCGTACCGCACATTTTGTACCAGCCATTGAGTGTTTTTTTAAAATAATAAATAATTTTACAATCATTTCTCTTAATTTGATCGTTAGATTGAGATGAAATTTTATAAATATCTTGACATATTTTATATATATTATGTTAAAATTTTAGAGCAATAAAAAAATATAACGACCTCGCAAGATTGATGATGACATTATAGTAATATTATACAAGTTTATAATTTTGTTCAGAAAAATCATTTTATTGTCTTTTTTTAGATTGAATTTCTCAATTTTATCATTCATCGAGTTTTTTTACAAATTGAATTTTATAATTTGATTTGATTTGTTTTATTTAAGGTTATTATGATCTAATAATGCAGGTCACACAACTGAAAGGTTAACCTCGGTTGACCCTAGGTGATTCTCTAGTAGTTACTGCTAACTTTAGAGATATTTGTTCCAGCCAAATAAGGTGTAAGAAATTTTATCAGTCATTCTTAGATTAAGTGAGGGACCAAATATGATTACTGAAGACATTCAAGAGTGATCTTTTTTTTAGATGTTTTCCTACTAATCCACATTGTAGCATGTTATGGAATAACTGAGCACTCGGTAAAAAGCATGAGTCTGCCTAATTCTAGGGAAACAACTAATGCAATGTAGCCTCAAATGCAAATAAATGGACATGTCATTAACTTAATAAAAGAAACGGGGGCCTAAGAGGGTGCTTGAACAATTTTTCAATCTCTGATACTAAGGCATACCTGCTGGAATTATTCTGCAAACAACAGCCAGTGGCTGTCTCACAGCACTCCAATTTCAGAACCTGATTAACTTTGCACTTCAACTCATGACAACATCAGATGTTGATAGATAGCATTGACCTCTAAGATTCCACAATTTACCAAGAAGACAAGATGTGTGATCTATGTTTCCTTTTCATGAACTCTTATTTCATATATGATCCCTATGAGCTAGAACCTTACTGTGTATTAATAATCCTGCTCTAAAATAAGAAACAACCGCCAAACATTAATAAATTGTCTTCAGTTCAGCATCACCTTACCATGCTAACTAATTCAGCTACAAGCTCCTTCCCTCCAAAATTCTTTAGGTGTTCAACTATTTTTTCAACATAAGGAGTTCTGAGAGGAATTCTTTTTTCAACCATCGATCTTGCAAGCCTTGCAGCTTCTGCGGAATGGCTTTTTTGACAAAGCCCAGCTAAAAGAATAGAATATATATCGATGTCAATGGAAGACAAGCATCCTGTTTTCTCAACCTCTTCATATAAACAAAACCCATCAAGCACTCGTTTCTCCGAACAGATCTCCCTAATCATCATACTGCATGCCAAACTATCAGGCTTCATCCCACTAGATAAAGCAATCCTAAAGGTCTTCTCTGCTTCTTCCACTTTCTTAATCTTTATCAAACACACCACAAGAGAACTATAGCAATCACCCATGGAAACACTACCTCCCCCAACAATTCTCTCGATAAACTTATACACATCCTGTAACTGGCCATTCATACAAACACCATTTATCCAAGCACTAGCAGTGACACGATTTGGAGCACACCCACGAACCTCCATTAATTCCAGAACTGAAAGTGCATCCTTTGCTCTACCTTGCTCACAAAAACTCTGAATCACAGAGGTGTATGTAATAACATTTGGACGACATCCCTCACCTTCCTTCTCCATCTCAGCTAACAACTCAAATGCCTTCTCGACAATCCCAAACCTACAAACCCCATCAAGAAGTGCCGAATATGCCACCACATTAGGATAACAGCCATGCACGCTCATTGCTGGGAACAATGCATATGCCTCCTCCAATCTACCCACATCACAAAACCCTTTAATTATCGAGACATATGTTATCATATCAGGATAAAGATCAATCAAACCCATCTCCCCCATCAATTGTTTAGCCATATCCATACCACCCTTCTCACAAAGCAACCTAATAACAAGATTGTAAGCAGTAGTATCTGGACGTATATTAAATTCAGGCATTTTCTTTAACACCATCAAAGCCTCGTCAGCGAGCCCACCCATTTTGCACAGCCTCAAAACAACCTTAAACGTGTCAACACAAACCACACACTTCTCCACCTTATAAGTCGCAATTAGATCCGAAATAACTTGCGGGTTTTGTTTAATCTTAAACAAGCTACATGCTTTATTATAGATATATAAATTATGCTTATAATTCGGTTGATCACCGGCCCAGATAAAAAACCTAAGACCCAATTGAAGGTTATTAAGGGACCATCTGTGTATGATGTCGTTGACATATTTGGTGTCAAGTTTAATAGGTGCCAGTGAATTGAGGGTTTTCTCTACGTTTTGAGGACTGTTTTGCAGATGGGCATCGAGTTTCTCTCCCAGGGAAGTGGTAGCGAAGTGCAAAGTTGAGATTTTGGAAGTTTTGGACTTGATTGAGAATGAAAAAAGGCGAGTTAATGAAAAAAGTGACATGGGTTTACAGCGATGGTTTTAAATGAGGAAACAATAATGACTAACAGAGATTTAACAGCTAGAAAAGAATGGAGAAAATGTTAGTACCTGGGAATCAGCGTTTAGAGAGGGAGAAGAGAGAGAGCTGAGTCCATCTCCGAGTCACGAAATCGAAAGAGAGCCTGATCGAGAGGCTGTAAATCTATTGAATCAGGGTTTAAAAGAAAATTAACATGGGCTTTTAAGTTAGAAATAGGTTTATGAAAGTTTTTGGGATGAATTTAATATGATTATTGTTATAAATACATTTAAATTGTATCTATATGTATTGAATATCCATTACTCTTGAATTTAATTTTTTAGATTTTCATAACCCTTGAGTTTAATTTCTTCTCCAATAAATAGACCACTTGTGTCTTGTATTCTACACACATACTTTTGGAATAATATAAGAATTCATATCAAACAAGGTAATTCTTTTTTGTCTCTTTTGATTATGGTTGATGTCTATGCTCTTCTATGTGAATCATTTATTCCTTTTATAACACGTTTTGATTATGG
Organism: Salix exigua; assembly: GCA_032356905.1. Classification (NCBI taxonomy): domain Eukaryota; kingdom Viridiplantae; phylum Streptophyta; class Magnoliopsida; order Malpighiales; family Salicaceae; genus Salix; species Salix exigua. Next base: position 10,798,110 of record CM063588.1, on the reverse strand, counting down.
TTTGATGTTTATGCTCTTCTATGTGAATCATTTATTCTTTTTATAACACGTTATCAGCATGGTGCTCTAACCAGTTTATATCAATTTTAATATATTTGCTTTTCATTATTGTAATTTATTTTTGACAAATTTTCTTTCACAATTATTCATAGAAAGAGATTTACAGTTCTCGAAGAACGAATATTATAAGTTCCTGAAGAACTAAATAAATTAAAAATAGTTCCTGAAGAACTAGTATTACAAGTTCTTGAAGAATTACATAAATTAAAAATAGTTCCTGAAGAACTGCTTCATAAGTTCCTGAAGAACTAGTAAATTAAAAACAGTTCTGAAGAATTAAATAATTTAAATACAGTTCCTGAAGAAATAGTATTTCTAAAGCTAAATAAATAGCAATCTTAAAGGTCTGTTTTTCTTTTCTTTTCTTTTATATTCATGATTTTATTTAATAATTTATTTCTTGTTTTCATAAATAAAAATAATGTCAAATCTGACAAAACTTGAATTTTCCGCTCTCGATATCTCTGTAAATAATTATTTGCCATGGACCCTTGACGCCGAGATTCATCTGGAAGTTATATCTTGGACGCCGAGATTCATCTGGAAGTTATATCTTGGAGAGACCATCAAAGAAGAAAATAACACATCCCTATAGGATCGTGCAAAAGTAATGATATTCATTTGTCACCATCTCCATGAAGGATTTAAAAGTGAATATCTCACAATAAAAGACCCTCTTGCTATGTGGTAAAATCTAAAGGAAAGATATGACCACCAAAAGTTTACTATACTTCCTCAAGCTCGTTATGATTGGTTGCACCTGAGGTTGCAAGATTTTAAATCGGTTACTGAATATAATTCAGCTCTTTTCAAAATTACCTCACAGCTGAAATTGTGTGGTGAAAATATCACAGAAGACCAAAATGTTAGAGAAAACTTTCTCTATTTTTCATGCCTCAAATATTGTCCTGCAGCAACAATATAGAGAGCGTAATTTCAAAAGGTACTTGGAATTAATTTTATGTCTTCTTGTGGCTGAACGGAATAATGAGCTTTTGATAAAAAAATCATCAATCCCATCCTATAGGTTCTAAACCATTCCCTCAAGTGAATGGAACCTTTATCCAAAAGACAAGAAAGAACCAAGGATATAGGTATGGAAAAGGTCAATGTAAAAAGAGAAGAGATAATCCTTCTAAAAGCAACCCGCCATACCACTAGAAGTGGAAACACAATGAACTCAACCAAGGGAAGGGCAAAAATTTGCATAAACCAGAAGATAAGTGTCATAGGTGCGGTATGCATGGTCATTGGTCGCGTACCTGTCGTACACCAAAACATCTTACAGATTTATATCAAGCCTCTCTGAAACAAAATACAGTTGAGACTAATTTCATTCATAAAGATGATTCTGAAAATCATGATGCATGTATTGATGTCAATACTTATTTTGATGTTTCTGACTTCTTTGAAAACTTGGATACGACATAAAACATGCCTAGTGGTGGAATCATTAGAGATGATTAAGAGTTTTTATTTGTATTAAAATATCTATGTTCTTATGTTTACAATAAACATTTTCAGTTTAGTTCAAGTTTAATAATAAACTTTGATTATCTTTTGAATAGTGATATGACTTTACATGATGGAGATATATGTCTAGCAGACAGTGCAACAACGCCCACAATTCTTAAGGAAAATTAATACTTTGAGTATTTGACATTAACCAAAGCTAATGTCACTACAATATCAGGTCTAACAGACATGATTAAAGGCTCTGGAAAAGCTAATATTGTGTTACCAAATAACACAAGATTGAGCATCAAAGATGCATTATATTCACCTGAGTCTAGAAGAAATTTACTCAGTTTTAAGGATATACGTGCTAATGGTTATCATATTGAAACAACAGATGAAAATAGAAACGAATATCTTTATATTACTACATGTATTTCAGGCCATAAGCTTGTACTTGAGAAACTACCTACTTTCTCTTCCAGAATTTATTATACGATCATGAAATCTATTGAATCAAACGTTACGATACACCAGAAGTGTTCCGACCCAAAACAATTTATGCTTTGGCATGATCGACTTGGACATCCAGGATCAATAATGATGAGACAAATTATTGAGAATACATATGGGCATCCTTTAAAGAACCTGAAGCTTCTTTAACCAAGTGAAAATCCATGTGCTGCATGTTCTCAAGGTAAATTAATTACCAAACCATCTCCATCAAAGGATCTTATAGAATCGCCATCTTTTCTTGAAAGAATTCAAGGAGATATATGTGGGCCTATCTATCCACCATGTGGACCTTTTAGATATTTTATGGTATTGATTGATGCATCAAGTAAATGGTCACATGTTTGTTTGCTTTCGAGTCGAAATATTGCGTTTGCTAGATTAATAGCACAGATTATAAGACTACGAGCACAATTTCCTGATTATCCTATTAAGAAAATTCGACTAGACAATGCTGGTGAGTTTACTTTCCAAGCATTTGATAGTTTTTGCACTTCTATTGGTATTGATGTTGAACACCCTGTTGCTCATGTACATACTCAAAATGGTCTAGCAGAATCATTTATAAAGCGACTTCAATTAATTGCAAGACCATTACTTATGAAATCAAAATTGCCTACATCTGTCTGGGGACATGCTAAATTACATACTGCATCACTAGTTAGAATTAGACCAAGTACTTACCATAATTATTCTCCTTTACAGCTTGTTTATGGTATACAACCAAATATATTTTATCTACGAATTTTTTGTTGTGCGGTATATGTTCCTGTAGCACCCCCACAGAGGACTAAAATGGGTCCACAAAGAAGAATAGGAATTTATAATAGTTTTGATTCTCCATCTATTAGATATCTTGAACCTTTGACTGGTGATGTTTTTAAGGCACGTTTTGAAGATTGTCATTTTGATGAGAACATTTTCCTATCATTAGCGAAAACAAATTTAGTGCCTAAAGCACGAGAAGAAATTATTTGGAATACCCCGAAGTTATCTCATTTTGATCCAAGGACAAATCAATGTGAACTTGAAGTTCAAAGGATAATTTATTTACAAAATATTGCAAATCAATTACCGGATGTTTTCACCAGCAGTGAAAAGGTAGTTAAATCTCATATTCCTGCTGCAAATGCTCCATTTAGAATTGAAATTCCTGAAGAGAAAAAGGTCAACATAGCAGCAAATGAATCTATACCACGCCTGAAGCGCGAAAGACCTATTGGAGCCAAAGACAAAAATCCTAGAAAACAAAAACTCCAACGAATAGATGATGGTACCCTTGGAGAGTCCTCATCTATAAAACAAACATCAAATCTTGTATCCAAATCATCTTCTAATACTGATCCTCCTGAAGAGGGACCTCTTGAAGAGAACTAGATTCCTAGAAATAATGAGATCTCCATAAACTATGTTCATACAGGAGAGATTTTGGAACAGAATAAAATTATCATAGATAATGTATTTGCATTTAAGGTTGCTTTTGGCATCACTAGAAGTGATGATGAATTTGAACCACAAACTATTGAAGAATGTCGACATAGAAATGATTGACCAATGTGGAAAGAAGCAATCCAAACAGAGTTGAACTCACTTGCAAAACCGTGAAGTATTTGGACCTGTAGTCCATACACATAAAGGTATTATACCTGTTGGATATAAGTAGGTTTTTGTTAGAAAACGCAATGAGAACAATGAAATTATGCGATATAAGACACGACTTGTTGCACAAGGTTTCTCGCAGAGACCTGGTATTGATTATGAGGAAACTTATTTTCCAATGATGGATGCAATCACTTTTAGATTTTTTATTGGATTAGTGGTCTCAGAAAAGTTAGATATGCATTTAATGGATGTAGTCGCAGCATATCTATATGGATCATTAAGATAAAGACATCCATATGAAAATCCCTGAAGGATTTACAATGCCTAAAGCTTTTTGTAATGAACCCAGAAGTGTTTACTCTATTAAATTACAAAAATCTTTATATGAGTTAAAGCAATCTAGTCGAATGTGGTATAATTGTCTTAATGAATACCTCTTAAAAAGAGGGTTTGAGAATGACGAGATTCGTCCGTGCATTTTTGTTAAGAAAACAATATCCGGATTTGCTATTATTGCAGTAAATATTGATGATTTGAATATTATTGGTACTCCTGAAGAGCTCACAGAAACTGTAGCCTATTTGAAAAATGAATTTGAGATGAAAGATCTCGGAAAGACAAAATTTTGTCTTGGTATACGATTGAACATTTTTCAAATGGAATATTTGTACATCAATTGATGTATATCGAAAAGGTCCTAAAGCATTTTTATATGGACAATGCTCATCCTTTGAGTACACTTATGGTTGTTCGGTCACTTGATGCAAAAAATAACCCTTTTCGACCTCCAGAAGAGGATGAAGAAATTCTTGGTCTTGAAGTGCCATATCTTAGTGGTATTGGAGCACTTATGTATCTTGCAAATTGTACAAGACCAGATATATTTTTTGCAGTAAATTTATTGGCAAGATATAATTCTACTCCCACAAAAAGACATTGGAATGGAGTCAAACATATATTCCGCTATCTCCGTGGAACAACTAAAATGGGGTTATTTTATTGTGGATCAAATTCACAATTGATTGGATATGCAGATGCAGATTATATCTCTGATCTCCACAAAAGGAGATCACAAACAAGTTATCTATTTACCTATGATGGTACTGCAATTTCATGGAGATCTTTCAAACAATCATTAGTGGCTACTTCATCAAATCATTCAAAGATTATCGCAATTCATGAAGCAAGGCGAGAATGTATATGGCTAAGATCAATTATCCAGCACATTAAGAGAAAATGTGGATTGTTAGTCATTCACCATTGTCCCATAATATTGTTTGGAGATAATGATGTTTGTATCACTCAACTCAGAGGAGGCTATATTAAAGGAGACAACACAAAGTATATCTCACCAAAGTTCTTTTATACTCACGAGCTCCAACAAAAAGGAGAAATTGATATTAAACAAATCAGGTCAAGTGATAATTTAGCAGACTTATTTATAAAGTCTTTACCAGCCTCAACTTTCAAGAAACTTGTCCATAATATTGGAATGCGACAGCTTAAAGATTTGTCATAAGACATGTACTTTTGAGGGGAAGTCAATGCAAATTATACTCGTTTTCCTTTGCTTAGGTTTTTTTCCCACTAGGTTTTCCTTTGCAAGGTTTTAATGATACAATTTGACATTGTTTTAATGAATCCTGAAGTATTCATATATGGATCTTGAAGTATCTATATAAAGTCCTCTGTTGATTTTTTAGGTACATGGTCATTCAAGGGAAAGTGTTATAAATACATATTAAATTGTATTTATATGTATTGAATGTCCATTATTCTTGAGTTTAGTCTCTTGGATTTCCATAACCCTTGAGTTCATTTTCTTTTCCTATAAATAGACTACTTGTGTCTTGTATTCTACACACACACTTTTGGAATAATAGAAAAATTCATATCAAACAAGGTATTTCTCTTTTGTCTCAAACAACATATTAATCTTTGAGGACCAAAATAAATAAAAAATAGAAGTTGGATAATTAAAATTAAAAATAATAATAAAAGTATTAAGAGCCAAAAAGAAATCCCACAGGGCAATACACGTATAATATGAATAGTTGTTTATGAGGAGAGGAATAGGAGAGAAGCTATAGTAATTTACTATCCTTTTTTTAATGGGTTGTAAGTAAATCTATAAATCATCGGGTTAATGGGTTATTTATTTTATTTAACTAAAATCCTTGGTGGAGTAATATTCCCCTTTCTTTTCTTTTTTTCTGGATAATTGTGGGTTAGGTTAGGTTAGGTTAATTTTTAAAATATTTTAAAAATATCAAAATAATATATTTTTATTTTTAAAAAATATTTTTAGTATTATAGCATCAAAATAATCACAAATCAGAAAAATAATTTAATTTAAAAAATATGTTATTCAAAAAAAAATTAAAATACATTGTGATTAGAATATCTAGGAGATCTGAACCTCATTCCCATATCCAAAGTACAAATTAAAACTCAAGCAAGGAGAGTTTCACCAATTTCATGTCGTCTGTCATAGGCCAATTGCATTGCAAATTGTTATGAACACAATTAAAATTAAAGAATAATCATTGCAATTCAACGAGCCAGGATCTCTACAAGATAAACTTTTGTTTTAAATTGGAATTGATGCATTTTACTTAATTTTGTTGCCTTTAATAGACAAATAATACAACTTAAACTTCCCCTAATTAACTACCCACTTATCCACTAATGTCATTACATAATTAAAAATTATTGAATTGAAAACTAATTTATCAAATAATAAAATAAACCCTTAATACTAATAATTACATATCAGTGCCCCATTTCATGCAATTTACCCGTGGTCCTTGAACTATCAGAAATTGTCATTTGGTCCACCTTTTATATACTCCTTTTCAGCTTTGACTAGAGTTAGCTCATAACATAGCCTCCCACTTTAGAACAGCTCGTCCATGAGTTGTGGTTATGCTTGTCAGTGTTCACCAATATGGCGTTTTCCTCGGTGTTCCCTTCTATTTGACCAACAAATCCACCCCTAACCTCTCTTCCTTTCTTCTTTAACCTTCTCTCTAAAATTAATTTAGGCTCCGATGTTAGGGTTCCATCATCGTGGGTAACCTAGGATTATGGTTCATTTAGTCTTAATCTTCTTCTTGAGAAAGATACGTGAAACACAAGGTAGATATTCGAATCCTTGGGTAGATCTAGTTTGTAGGCAATGATACCCACCTTTTAGAGGAACTGAAAAGGCCCGTGGCACCTCTATCACAACTTCAAATTCTTCCTCACGGCCACCATGACATGTTGATAAGGCCTTAGCCTCAAGTAAACTCAATCTTCCACTTCAATATCCCTTTCTATTCATGTACAATCTACAAAAAAATCATCCTTAACTAGGTATCTTGTAGGTTCTCTCGGGCTAGGGTTAAAATGTGCTCTCAACTCTTTAATTTCTCATCAACGGCTTGTACTGCAATGACACCTATTTCATATGGAAGTAGGCATGGAGGAGCTTGGCCGTAGACCATTTTGAAGGGTGTAAACCCCGTGGAGGAATGTTCAGATGTGTTGTAAGCCCACTCTGTTAGGGCTAGCCAGTTTGCCCAATCCTTCGGTCGATCACTAGTAAGCATAAAAGGTAATCCTTTAATCATTTGTTCATCACTTCTATTTGTTTATTCGTTGATGGGTGGTAGGTTGTGCTCATTAGTAACTTTTTTCAACCTAATTGAAACAAATCTTGTCAGAACTTGCTTGTGAATATTGGATCTATGCCACTCACTATGTTGTGAGGTATGCCATGTAATTTAAAAATGTTATCCATAAATGACCTTGCTATTGTTGTTGTTGTGTATGGATGAGCCAATAGTATGAAATGACTATACTTGCTTAGTCGATCCACTATGACCATGATTACACTATATCCTTTGGAATTAGGTAACCCTCCAATAAAGTTCATGCGGATATTTGTCCAAGCCTAGTTGGGAATTTGCAGAAGTTGCAACAACCCAGCTAGTTTAAGATTTTCTAGCTTTATTCCTCTGATAGACCTGGCATTATTAAATATATATTCTAATACATGTCCTCATTCATAGCCAAAAGAACTCTTTCTTAAGCTCATTATATGTTTTTAGTGATCCGACATGCCCCCTTACAGGGTTGCTGTGGAAGTGGTGCATAATTTGTTATTGTTGTTCTTTGAGGTTGCCCATATGGAGCTTGTCTTTATAGAATAGGAACCTCCCCTTTTAGTTTGGTATTTGAGGGGGACAAGCACCCCTACTTGTTGTTGTTGAAGTAGTTGGTTAAGTAGAGGATTATGGTTGTGGGCTTGATGCAAAGCCTCCCACCAAGAAACTTTAACCACACTAAGTTTCATGACCTCTCCTTAGATGGGGCAAGTAGGCTCATCAACCATATCAAGCCCTTCTTCCTACCGTAGCATCTTGTAAAGGGCATCGATTGCCTTATTTTTCTTGACACTTTTATACTCCACAATGAAATCAAAGCCTAGTAGCTTTGTTATCCATATCTGTTGAAAAGAGGCCCCCACCTTTGTTATCCATAGTCTGGTATTTGAGGGGGTCAAACACCCTGCTTATTGTTGTTGAAGTAGTTGGTTAAGCAGAGGATGATGGTTGTAGGCTTGATGCAGAGTCTCCCACCAAGAAACTTTAACCACACTAAGTGTCATGACCTCTCCTTGGATGGGGCTGGTAGGTTCATCAGCTATATCAAACCCTTCTTCCTACCACAACATCTTGTAAAGGGCATCATTTGCCTTATTGTTCTTGCCACTTTATACTCCACAATGAAATCAAAGCCTAGTAGCTTTGATATCCATATTTGCTGAAAAGAGGTCCCCACCTTTGTTATCCATAGTCTGGTATTTAAGGGGGTCAAGCACCCTTGCTTGTTGTTTTTGAAATAGTTGGTTGAGCAAATGATCATGGTTGTAGGCTTGATGCAGAGCCTTCCACCAAGAAACTTTAACCACACTTAGTGTCATGACCTCTCCTTGGATGGGGCTGGTAGGCTCATCAGCCATATCAATCCTTTCTTCCTGCCCTGGCATCATGGAAAGGGCATCATATTCCTTATTTTCCTTGCCACTTTTATAGGCCAATGGTCTTCCTTATTGCATGAGTACAACTCCCAAGACTTGCTTTGAAGCATCACACTCAACCATAAAAGTTTTTGAAAAATATGGTAGGGTTAGGAAAGGAGGGGTCACCATTGTTGTTTTTTACTCTAGGAATGCTTATTGTGCCTTTTCATTCCACTAGATGAATTCTTCTTAAGGACAAGAATTAAAGGGGTTGTTATACTTTCATAACCCTTTATAAATCTTCTATAGTATCTTGTTAACCTTAGAAACCTTCTTAAAGCTCAAAGATTTTGAGGTTCATGCCACTCCAATATTGTTGAAATCTTTGCAGGGTCTGCCTAACCCCTTCTCTGCAGATCACATGACCCAAATATTCCACCTCTTGATAGTCAAACACACATTTAGACTTCTTAGCATATACAGGTGATACTTCAATATTTTTAAAACTGGTTTTAAATACCCTGCATGTTCCTTTACTATTTTATTGTAAATCAACATATCATCAAAGAATACTAGGACAAACCTTGTGAGATACAGTCTAAAAATTTCATTCATCAATCCTTGGAAGGTAAATAAGGCATTTGTGAGGCCAAAGGGCATCACTAGAAATTCATAATGACCTTCATGTGTGCAAAAAACATTCTTTTGCTCATCTTTTGGTTTTATGTAATTTGATGATAACCTAACCTCAAATCTAACTTGGAAAAGAATTCTAATCCATTAAGCTCATCCAATAATTCAGTAATATTGGAAATGGAAAACTTAACTTTAATGGTGTCCTTGTTAAGGGTTTGGTAGTTGATGCACATTCTCCAACTTCCATCAACCTTCCTCACAAGAAAAACCTATGAGGCATAGAGGCTTTGGTTGGGCTGGATGATTCCAACCTTTAGCATCTTTTTGACTAGCTTCTCGATTTCCTCATTTGGTAATAGATACTTATCAAGTCTAGCATTGGTTGGTTAGGTTATTGAATGTAACTATATATAATGTTCTTAGCTTCTAAGAGGTGGTAGCCCTTATAGTTTCTTAAACACTGCATAAAACTCTTGCAAAATAGTTTGTATAGTAGGTTCACTAGATTTTTCCTTTATTTTCCCTTTAATCTTTCTTAGTAGCAGCCATATGTCCCTTATGTGAGTTTGATCTTGCTCAGATTATGCTCTTCTTCAACCCTTGCAAGAGAAATCTTTCTCCTCCCATAGAAAACCCCATGCTTAATTCAACAAAATTCCATTGAATGGCTCCAAAACTCCTCAGCCAATTCGCTCCTAACAGCACATCACAGCCTTTAAGGGTTAACACAAATAGATTAGCTATAATATTACACTTTTGTATTGTTATCATTACTGCTTTACAGTATCCATGACAAGGAAGAGTGTCTCCATTCGTAACTTGAATAGCTAAGTTGCTCTCCTAAACTGTTAATTTGACTGTGTTGGTTGTCTTTCAGTCAACAAAGTTATGTGTACTTCCTGTATAAATGAGGATTATGATTGAACTCTTGCCAATTTTTCCCACCAGCCTCATGGTCTTTGAAGAAAGAGCTTCTGCAATTGCATACAAGGAAATCCCTAATAATTTTGTTTGTGGCAACCCAAGTGGTGCCTCTATTTGGTCAATATTCTTTTTCTCAATTCTTCTTTTGCTTCAAACTCTAACCCTTCTAATAGATACAACCTTGACTTGTTATACTTATGACCTGCTTGATACTTCTCATCATAGAAGTAACACAACCCTTTTTCCCTTGTCTCTTGCATTTGGTTTGGACTTATTCTTTTAACTGGGTAAGGGTTTCTTCTGTGGAATGCAGGTTTGATTCTTTGGGGTGCTAGCAGCCTATGGATTGGTTGTGATGGTTTATTTCAAGTGTTTGGTGTTGGTGTTTTGGTTGGTGTTTTAGATGTAGAAATGAAAAGAATAATTGGTGTTTGGTTGTATTGATATGGATATTTTTTTTCTATTGAGTTCTTCCTCCTGCAAGCGTGCCAGTCCAAATACAGTTGCAAGGGTAGGGGGTTTGAACATGGTGATTGTGATTCACAACTCATCCTTTAAGCCACTTAAGAAAGTGTTGATGCGGAATTCTTCCCTTAAGCCACTGATTTTGTTAGACAAGACCTTAAATTCTATCTGGTAATCTTCTACACTCCCTCTTTATCTTAATTTGGTGAATGCACCTACTGGGTCTTCATAACATAAGGGTCCAAATTAGATGAGGATAGCCTCCACAAATTCTTCCCATGTTGATGTAGGACTTGAGTCTTTAGCCATTGATACCAAGTGAGTGCTTTACCTCTTATGTGGAAAGAGACAGTCTCCATTTTATGGTCTTTGGCATCTCGAAATAATTAAAGAATTGTTGTGCTTATAGATTCATTCGCTGGGATCACCCCCATCAAAGTGTGAAGATAATCTATCAAGAAATGAAGCGCACTGTTAAAAAGAAACCCTTAAAAAGAATGATTGAAGATCATCTGGTCTATTATAGAGTTGAGAGGATGGATTTGGATTTGAATTTGGTGTTTAAATTTTTATTCTTTTATCCTCACATCATGACTAATCTTACTTGTTGCCAGGAATAATAGAAACTCATGCTATACAGAGATTGCATAGTTTACTATCATGTAAATTGCAATTGAGTTGGAGAAATAATATCTCTTCTTCCGTCTGCTGGTAACTGTACGTTTTGATTTGTTGTTACTGATCTTTTTTTTTTTATTTTGCCTCTTAGTAGACTGGTGGAAACAAATGTTTTCTATATTGTGTTTTCAGATGAAGATTTCCAATGGAACCATGCAAGGCAAACTCTATCGATTCCATCAATTAACTTGTATGTGTTTCCAAATGAAGGAAATTCCTACTGAATTTTGCACATTACATTTATCTTCTAGAAGTTGTAGTTTTTCTATTAGTGTTTAGGCTCTTGGCTAAAGACTAATGCCTCACTTTAACTTTCTAAACTAACAAGAGAGGTTGGTGAAGTTGCTTGTGATGGATTATAGACACCTTTCTCTGTTCCTAAGGAACCTTGGGTTGATATTTCTATGGATTTCATCTTGGGTCTACCTAGGTCTAGGAAAGGGAGAGATTCTATATTTGTTGTTATGGATAAATTTCTAAGATGCACATTTTATTGCTTGCCATAAAATAGATGATGCAATAAATATAGTTGACCTAACTTTTAGAGAGGTCATTCGGCTACATGGTCTCCCTAGGAGCATTGTATCAGATCGAGAAGTTAAGTTTTTGAGTTACTTTTGGAAGGTTTTGTGGGGTAAGTTAGGAACTAAACTTTTATATTCTACTACTTGTCATCCACAAACAAATGGCCAAACTAAAGTTGTTAACCGGACTTTGATTCAATTGTTAAAGGCTATCATTCAAAACAACCTTAAAAAATTAGGAAGATTGTTTGTCATTCATTGAATTTGCATATAATCGTAGTGTGCATTATACTACTAATCATTCCCCATTTAAGATTGTTTATGGTTTTAAACCTTTGACACCATTAGATTTGATTCCATGCATGTTGATGAAAGAGTTAGTTTTGATGGTAATCAAATAGCACAAGTGGTGAAAGACCTTCATGCAAAGATTCGACAACAAATAGAAAAGAAGAATGAACAATATGCAAATAAAGCCAATAAGGGATGAAAATTAGTGAGATTTAAACCAGATGATTGGTTTTGGGTGCATATGAGGAAGGAAAGGTTTCCTGAACAAAGAAGATCAAAGATGATGCCTCGAGGAGATGGTCCTTATCAAATCATAGAAAGAATTAATGATAATGCCTACAAAGTAGATCTATCAGGTGAGTATGGTGTAAGTGCTACATTTAATGTTTCTGATTTTTCTTCATTTGATATAGGTGATGATTCGAGGTCGAATCCTTTTGAGGAGGGGATGATGCGATCCAACCATCAAAATATCCATTGGAGGTTCTAGTTGGTCCAGTTACTAGGCTTAGGGCTAAGAAGTTCAAAGAAGCTTTCAATAGACTTCTCCAAGATACATGGGCTAAGGTGGACTTAAAGAGGATTTGTAATAATAAAGAGCAAGACTTGATTAATCTCATTCATTTTCAAGAAGGGCTTGTTGGTGAAACCAAAACCATTACACAAGGATTGGGAGAATAAGACTAGATTCGGACAGTTTGACCTTTGGTTACTCTTCTAGTCATAAATGGGGATACAAATCTAATTTTGATATGCCTCTAGTTGGTATGGAAACTAGACTTCAATACCTTTCTAACGGTATATGAAATGCCTTCTAATTCATTAAGACGAGAGAGAACCATCCATTTTAAGTTGGATCTTGTTGCTGCCCGACAAAATGCAAAAACAATGAACTTGTCTTATTTAATTCGTTGGGCTATCAAATTTTAATTATTTTGAGAGGAGACAATTTGTTTGGGTTTCTAGACTTGTTTATTTGTTTATTTTAATCAGTTTGGGCTATTTTAGCTTGGGTTGATTATTATTCATTCTGGGCTAGTGTGAGACCCATTAGGGAAACTAGGGTTTTGACTTGGGGTATAAATATTATTTAGGAATAATGTAAGGGCATCTTTGTGAACAATATTCTCTAGCATTGTAGCTATCTTTGGTTGTTTCATCTTGGTAGAGATTAAACTTTCAAATCTTTAATGAATTGACCATTCTTTGTTGTTAATTTATACTTCCTTTGCTCATCTCCAGGTGTAGGCATTGTGATCAAGTTGGTTTATAATATTATTGCCTTGAAGCAAGTCTTCTGTTGTGATAAGCTCATTCAATTCTTAACAAACTTGGGTTAGATTAATCTTGGGATCGCGAATACTGTCGTGATGGTGATTTTTTTGGGACACGCCTCGAGCCCCGCCATCACCCCGGGATTCGGGGAGACAATAGCGCGTAGTGATAAATGGGGGTATATAGCCGTAATATTTATGACTATAATTATAAGGAGTCGCCACCTAGTATTAAGGTCAGTAGGAACCTATTGGTCTGCGAGAGTCTGGATAAGGGGACTTGTTGTGCAAGGGGAAGACGTGTCACCCCCAGTGCAACCTACCTAAGCCAAGCTGCATTGTTGTTTGATTGTTTTTTCTAGGTTAAATTTTTACACTGCATTTCAAAAAAAAATATTTTTTGTCTGTGGGTGTACTTTACAATGTACTTTTACACCGCAGTTATAAGTTTTATTTTATCTACGGATGTACTTTACAATGTAATTTTATACCGTAGTTAAAATTATTTTATTCTACGGATGTATTATACAATGTAATTTTATACTGTAATAAAATATTTTTTCATTTGCGGGTGTATTTTACAATGTAAATTTACACCACAAAAGCTAAAACCGAAAAGTTGTTAAATTATTTATGACATTTTGGTCTAATACCAATGGATAATCGCAAACCGGTTACAATATCCAAATTTTCGTTTTAAAAATATGGAAAATATGCAACATATTTTTTACTAAAAAATACAATGAGAAAAGCTTTGGAATACGGTCGTATGCACAAAAACACATTTTATATTTTTGTACTAATATATATCAAAAGTATTTTAAATTTTTTTATTTTTTATTTTTATTTTATTTTTAATATTTTTTTATTTTTATTTTATTAGAGGTTGGGTTATCAGCCACTGTGGGCTGGAAGCCCGCCTTTATTTGGGTTAGGCTGTCAGCCCACTCTAAATGGGCTGGGCTTCCAGCCCACGGGGCTGGAAGCCCAGAGAGTTGTGGGCTGAAAGCCCACAAGGTTATGGGGTGGGGTGGGCTTTAATCAAACGGGCTGGAAGCCCGACTGCTCGATGCCCGGTAGGCGCAAAACCCGGTCCGAATCGGCTCGATCCGATATGGTCATCGTTCACAACGATGAATCGGACATTTTTGCATGAAAATGAAGAAGATGAACAGTAATTGGGGGATTTTTCGAGTACAACGAATGAATTACTTGTTAATACCTTCGTGTAGAGGACGTCGAGGTGGTTCTTTTAGTTGTGGTGTCGTCAGAAATAGTGGCCTGTGGTGGCCGAAAATGGCGTCGGAAAGTGACGTGTTGTCGTTTGTGACCGTGGTCGTTGTTGCTACCTTCCACTGAGACCAAAGTTGAGATGATGGCGTGGGGGAAGGTTTCTGTCGATGGCAGGGTGTTCTTTGATGGTCAGAGTTGACGCCAGGGTTATTGACGAGATGGAAAGAGAGGGAGGAAACCGTCTGTTTGTTGCAGACCAGTCGAGAGGTAAAGAGAGAGAGCTTTGGCGCTGACAGAGATGGAGATAATGACGTTATTTTGTTTCCTTTCCCTTGTTTTTCTTATTTTTTAATTGCTAAGAATCTCTGTAAATTTCCACAAACTCTTCCTCGTCTCTCTTCGCCTTCTCTTTTCTAACTCTTCCCCGCCTCTTTCTCCTTCTCTTTTCTCTCTTTTCAATCACTGCAACTTCTCTCTTTTTTGTTCTTTCTGCATGAGAAATCTTCTCCTCTATTTCCTCTCTTTTCTTCTTCTCTACACCAGCATCCCCTCTTCTGTCAACCTGGTTCTACAAGGCTCTCAGCCTTTCCCAAATCTTCTCTTCTCCATGCTCACTCCCTCTGTTTTTTCTACTCTGTCATCTCTTTCTCTCCTTCTTCCCTCTCTCTGCAGCTTGCATGGCTGCTATTTATAGGCGATTTCTGCCTGCCACAGTGGCAAGCTTGGTCGGCGTGGTGGTCTGCAGCTATTGGTGGGCTATCGGCGATGGTGTTCAGGCGGCTGGTCGGCAGTTTGCAAGGAAAAGGAAACGGCGAGGAGGGCGATCATGCTTGCTGTGCAACTTTGGGAAGGCAATGTTTCACTTTGGTCCTTCGATTTATGATTGTTTCAATTACATCCTCAATTGGTTTAAAACTTTCAATTTTATGCAATTGTACCCCTGGCCGAATTTCAACATTAACCTTGACTTTGAGCGCCTTTTTCACTTTGGTCCTTTACCTTTGATTCATGCAATTTGACCCTTAATTTGCATAATTAGCTTGAAAAAAATTCAATTTAACCTCCAAAAATTTTGATTTTCTCAATTGGGCTTAAATAAAACCTGAGAATTCAATTTTTCATCAATTAAGCCCTAAATAAAATTAATTTGACCAATTTAAAGCATAATTAAGTCCTTGCACGTAATTAAAGTCTCCAATTGGACCCTAAATTAATTCTCAAATGTAACAATACTTTAAATTAGCCCATGATTATATCAAATTGGCTTATTTAAAATATAATTATGATTTTTGACTTAATTTTTGCTTTAAATTTGTATTTTCTCTCATTTTTTGGCATAAAAGAGATACGATTAAGCTTAGGAAATATTCAATATTTTAACCGTGATTTTCCGTCGATGCCAAAACACTTTTTATTTTATTTTATTTTAGGTTACAACAAATACCATTAAATTCTGCTAGGGTTCACATCAGTTGGTATCAGAGATAATCTAATCACAGGTTATATCCTTCATATTGAGTTTTTATTGTTTCCTATTTTCTTTTTGATAGATTTATCCACCAAAAATAAAATAAAAAATAGGGATCTTACTTGTTATTGCTTTATTGAACATTTAATCATATGTTAGTGTTCTTTCCAAAATATATACATATATAGAAGAAGAAAAAAGGTGCTTGATCTTGAAATCTTGATTGTTGCTACATAGAAAAAAAAAAGCAACAAGAAAAAAGAAGAAGAAAACTCACTTTTATTGTTGTTGTTTTGGCCGAATATATGTTTGAGAAAATCTTGAACATTGGGAAATTAGTTAATCTTCCACTTAGTAGTGTTGTTTGTGTACCTTGACAATTTAGGTAGTTTAGTTGATATTTTTTTAAGTTGATGGAATTTTCTTGAATTAAATCCTTAGTTCTTGATAATTCAAAATTATTTCGCTCTTTTCTAAATTTTTTCAGGTCTTCAAATCGTCATATTATTCATACAAATTTGCATTGTTATTCGTGAATTTGTCATCGAGTTTTGTTATGTTAGTTTTGTAATTTCTTGCTTCTAGAGTCTATATCAAATTTATAATTTCACTACTTAGTTGGTTGATTTTTCTGAATTGTTGGTAAGTGATCTCAAGAACTAAAGAAAGGCAATTTGAGTGGAAAAAGGCATAGGGAGCATATTCGAGTGAAAAGCCTATAAATTTGTGTGAAACATGAGTGTGTGAGGTGATGTTTTTATTGCTAACGATTTTCGTGTAGGTTTCAAAAAAAAGTCTTTTAATAATGTGCCACAAAAAAATCGATGAAATCCAAGAAGATGGGATTCAAGAATGCAACATCAGATGAAATTTATGTTTGGTGAGCTAATGAATAGGATTGAAAAATTAGAGACTATGTCTGATGGAGGACGAAGTAAAAGTGGTAGAGAAGCTAGGAAAAAGGAGAGTGTTGCTGGAAACTCTGTAGATGAAGCCGATGATGACCTTAACAATAGTGGTGGGTTCCGTACACATAGGGGAGAGAGGTATGAGAATTGGCAAAGGAGGGGACATATTTGGCCACATAGGGTTTTGAGCATAGAGGGGATTTTGATGATTTGTGAGATATAGACCGAAATTTGGGTAGTATTAAGTTATAAATCCGAGCCTTTAAGGGAAAAACTAATCTGGAAGCTTATTTAGATTGGGAAAAAAGGTGGAGATGATTTTTGACATCCATGGATACTTTGAAGAAAAGAAGGTTAAATTAGCTGTAGTGGAGTTTACTGACTATGCCATGGTTTGGTGGGTGAGATTGGTGGTAGAAAGAAGAAGGAATAGAGAAAGACCAGTCGGCACATGGGAGGAGTTGAAAACAATAATGAAGAAGAGGTATGTTCCTAAACATTATTATCGGGAGTTGTTTAATCGTTTACAAATGATTACACAGGGTAATAAGAGTGTGGAGGAGTGTCAGAAAGAATTAGAGGTGGTTATGATTAAAGCTAATGTTGATGAAGATTAAGAAGTTACGATGTCTAGGTTTTTGAATGGCTTTAATAGAGATATAGCTAATGTTATGGAGTTGCAATCATATGTTGATTTGGAGGAGTTAGTACACTTATCCATTAAGGTTGAAGAACAGTTGAAAAGGAAGGGTAATGCATGATTTGGAGCTTATACGGGGTCTTCTTCGAGTTGGAGGATGAATTATAGGAGAGAGGGTAATGCATCATCGAAGCCTTTGGTGACTTCTAAAGTTGTTGAACCTAACTCCATGAAGAAGCAGGTTTCAACTAATGATCAAAAACTTAAGGGAGAAGTTCAACCGAAGTGTAATAATGATATAAAGTGTTTCAAGTGTCAAGGATTGGGACACTATGCATCAGAATGTGCAAATCGTCGAGTTATGATTCTAAGGGATGATGGAGAGATTGTGTCCACTAGTGAGGAGTCTGATTGTGATGACATGCCCCCACTTGAGGATGCTAGTGATCTACAGTATGTTGTTGGTGATAAAGTTTTGGTGGTTCGAAGGTCACTTAGTGTTCAAACTAAGGAGGAGGATGTGGAGCAACAAAGGGAGAACATCTTCCATACTAGATGCCTAATCAAGATAGGGTATGTAGTATGATCATCGATAGTGGTAGTTGTACTAATGTTGCTAGTGTTACTTTGGTTAGAAAGTTGGGATTGAATACCATAAAGCATGAGAGACCTTTTCAACTTCAATGGTTGAATGAATGTGGTGTTGTTAGGGTAAATAGACAGGTGATGATTTCTTTTTCATTAGGCAAATATAAGGATGAAGTGTTATATGATGTTGTGCCTATGCATGCTACTCATTATTATTAGGGAGGTCTTGGCAATTTGATAGAATAACCAAGCACGATGGGTTTAAGAACAGGTATTCATTAGAAAAGGATGGAAGGATTTATACACTTACCCCACTCTCACCAAAGCAAGTGTAAGAAGATCAAATTCAATTAAAGAAGAGTTATGAAGAAGAGCAACATGTTTTGGCCAAAGTGGAGGAACAAAAAGATTTGGCTAAAATGGAAAAACAAGTTGAACAACATAGTGAGGATGTGGGGAAAAGAGAAAAGAAAGTGAGCCCTGAGTTGAAAACCAAAGGGAACAAAGTTTCGACCCTGGGGACATTAAGGGAGGGTCATGGCTAAGAACAAAAAAATGAAGAGAAGGACGACAGTGAAGAGAAAATGAGTGGAGAGAAGAAACAAAAGGGTGAGAAAAGAAGAGAGTGTAGAAAACATGAGGAAACACCTTAATTTTTTTTGCAAAATCTAATGATCTTAAACATGCCTATCTTCCTGACTTGCCTATGATTTTACTTGTGTATAAGGAAGCAGTCTTTAACTCCATTGAGTTAGATTCCTGTGTTCCTAGTGTTGTTAAACTTCTTTAGCAGGAATTTGAGGATTTCTTTGTAGATGACATTCCTAGTGGTTTGCTGCCAATTAGAGGTATTGAGCATCAAATTGACTTTGTTCTAGGAGCATCTATACCAAATAGGTCAGCTTATAGGAGCAATCCTAAAGAGACTAAGAAACTTCAAAGGCAAGTGGAGGAGTTGATGTCAAAAGGATACATTCAAGAGAGCATGAGTCCTTGTGCAATTCTCGTGCTTCTTGTTCCAAAAAAGGACAAAACTTGGCGAATGTGTGTGAATTGTCGAGCCATTAATAATATCATTGTAAAGTATCGACATCCCATTCCTGGATTAGATAATATGTTGGATGAATTACATGGTTCTAAATTATTTTCGAAAATTGATTTGAAAAGTGGTTATCATCAAATTAGGATGAAAGAAGGCGATGAATGGAAAACTGCTTTTAAAACTAAATATGGTTTGTATGAGTGGTTGGTTATGCCTTTTGGACTTACTAATGCATCTAGTACTTTTATGAGATTGATGAATCATGTGTTGCGTGCTTTTATTCGTAAGTTTGTGGTTGTTTGCTTTGATGATATCTTGATTTATAGTAAGGAGATTGATGAGCATATAAGTCATTTAAGGCAAGTTCTTGATGTGCTTAGAAAAGAGTCCTTATACGCTAATTTGAAAAGGTGTGACTTGTGCATGGATAGGATTGTTTTTCTTGGATATGTGGTTAGTGCAAAAGGTATAGAAATGGATAAGGCTAAGGCTATTCAAGAATGGCCTACACCAAAATCCATAACAGACGTTAGAAGTTTTCATGGTTTGGCTAGTTTTTATAGGAGATTTGTCAAACACTTTAGTACGATAGCCTCTCCATTGATTGAAATTGTTAAGAAAACCATGGGTTTCAAGTAGGGAGAAGAACAAGAAATGCTTTTATCTTGTTAAAATCAAAGTTGATATCGACAACTTTACTATCTTTACTTGATTTTAATAAAGCTTTTGAGATTGATTATGATGCTTCAGGAATAGGTATTAGAGTCGTTTTAATGCAAGAAAAACGACTCATCGCTTATTTTAGTGAGAAACTCAATAGTGCAACTTTGCACTATCCCACTCATGATAAGGAGTTGTATGCAGTCGTGCAGGCTTTGGATACTTGGCAACATTATTTGTGGCCCCAAGAGTTTGTCATACATACTAATCACCAATCGTTGAAACATAAGTAGGAGACATGCTAAGTGGGTTGAGTTTATTGAAACTTTTATATATGTGATTAAATACAAGCAAGGTCAAGAAAATGTGGTCACCAATGCATTTTCATAGTGTATTCAAATCAACAAAAAGGGTATCGTTTCTTAGAGTATAACACATGTCAAGTTTTTATTTCCAGGCATGTAGTTTTTTATGAAAACACATTTCCTAACTTCAACAGATACACCTCTGCTCCCAGCCCCATGATCAATAGCTATATCCGTATGTCTTCTTAATCTCTATCCTTTTCTTTTCCCACAATTATTCTACATTGCAGTCCTCTTCCCATTGTTTCATGTTTAGATTTGTCAGTAGTTATACCGGACTCTTTCATTACTAACACCTGAAACATCCAATTCTTCCTCACCGACACCTGAAACACCAAATTCTTCCTATGCCACAGATTCACCAATAAACCCTGCCCCTATGTCCCCTCCTCTGCCATCAGAGAATTCATGTCCACAAACCCTTATACCACGTAGAGAAATTATCACCAGATCTATGACATGTACTCTTAAACTTAAGGAATTTCCTGGTTTCAAAACTTTCTTAGCTACACGTCATCCTTTGTGTGTCTTCTCTAGTGTTTTTATTAAAACTGAACCAACCTGTTTTACAAAGGCAGTGACTAAACCAGAATGGCGGGCACCAATGGGTTGTGAATTTGATGCATTAATGTTAATGAACAATAGAGCATGATCTTTTGTCCAAGTCCAATAAACAAGTGTGTTGTCTGTAACAAGTGGGTTTATAAGATCAAAAGGACTCTTGATGGCAATATCAAACGCTATAAGGCGAGACTTGTGCAAAGGGATTTGATCAAATTCCTGGAATTGATTATTATGACACTTTTTTTCCAGTCATGAAACATACTACCATAAGGTTAGTATTGTCCCTTGCTGTATCTTTGAAATGGAATATCAAGCAATTGGATATCTCCAATGCTTTTTTAAATGGCATTTTGGATGAGGAAGTGTATATGGACAACCGAAAGGGTATGGAGATGTTGATTTTCCAGACCATGTATGTCGCCTGCATAAATCATTATATGGCCTCAAACAAGCCCCTAAAGCTTGGTTTTAACACCTATCTCAGCAACTGGTTGAGTATGGGTTTACAGAGTCAAAGATGGATTATTTTTTTTATTTATATACACTAATGCCTCTGAACGCATGTTTGTATTAGTGTATGTTGATGATATTATTGTCACTGGTTCTAGCATGCAGGCAGTCCACTACTTTATTGATAAACTGAAAATTGAGTTTCAAGTGAAGGATCTAGGTGGATTGAGTTAGTTCTTTAGAATTCAAGCACTACGAAATCCTGAGGGATTACACCTGCGCCAAGCAAAATACATCACTGATTTACTGCATAACACAGATATAATTGGTGCAAAATCTTTGAATTGTCCTTCATCATCAGGACCCAAGTTGTCATTAACCCTTGGTGACTTGATCCCACTACATATCGGAGAGTTGTAGGTGCACTTCAGTACTGCACAATTACAAGGCCCGATATTGCTTATTCAGCCAATCAATTGTGCCAGTTTATGCATTGTCCTCGTGATATTTACTAGAAAGCTGTGAAATGTGTCCTACGATATCTAAAAGGGACTATTGATATTGGTTTGTATTATGTCCATGGAGATATCAAACCCAATGCTTACTGTGATTCCGATTGGGCGGGAGATCCTAATGATAGACAAAGCACCACTGGTTTTGGAGTGTTCTTGGGCACTAATATCATTTCATGGAGTAGTAAAAGGTAGGACATTGTTTCTAGGTAGCTGAATACAGAAGCATGGCTCATACCATAGCTAAATTGTATTGGCTTCGCATGCTTTTAAATGATTTACAGATCACTTTGCCAGTTGCACCTAATATATGGTGTGACAACATAGGTGCCATTGCATTAGCTTCCAATTCTGTTTTCCATACCCGAACAAAACATATAGAGATTGACTATCATTTCATCAGAGAGAAGGTAGTTAATCATGATATTCAGGCTATTCACATTTCCACCAAAGATCAGCTTGCAGGCATATTTATGAAAGGTCAATCTGCTTCTCGTTTTGTATTTCTTTAAGACAACTTGACCGTGTGTATCCTCCCTGGCAGTTTGAGGGGGGGTTAGAGTATTGACACCTGCGCATGATACAGGGTTATGATAAAAGTTATAAATCCCATTCCGTTCCGGCCGGAACAACCCGTTCCAGTGCAAAATCTAGGACAAAACGGCGACATTTTTGTCCCGGTAAAAATCCCGCTCCGATCCAGAAAATCCGACTGGATTCTAGCCGGAACACCCCGGTTCCATACCGGGTGTTCCGTTTCGAGTTCAAAAAATTCCAAATAAGACTCTAAATTAAAATAAATAAATTATGTCGTCGATTCAAACTACTGCACTGTTCTTGCCTGATACTCTCTCTACTTTCACATCTTTCTCCGACGAGTACCAGGTGGAAAGAGAGCCTTTTGGTATGACCAGATCTTGTCCATCGTAAGAGAATTTTAGATGGTCAACTTCACTGTCCCAACTCGCGGCCCTAGTGGCCTCGAAAGAAAAGGTTTAAGAGTTGAAAAGGATTCCCTGGTGGCTAATTCAAAATTTTGAACAGAGCCAAAAAAAGAAAAAAAATGGAGAAGAGGATAAGCCGATGAGGAGATGAGGAAGTGAGTAAAGCGGCGGCGTGGGATATGTTAAGGATTTTAGGGTTATGTTATTGGGGGGCATTTTAATTTTGACATGTCACCTTGCGATTTTAACTATGAATTGGGTCCTTCTCCATGTGATATTGGTTTAAATGGGCTAGCCCAAACATTTGCTCTCCGTCAAATTGATTGAACTTGTCGGTCTTCATGGATCTAGGCACCCCGCTAATTTTAATGAACTCTTCAAACAAAACTTTAAAAGGTTAATAATAATAATAATAATAATAATATTTTTTGGAGGGTTAATTTTTAAATATTATTTTAAATTTCAAATCTCAAATTTGTGGGTCTTTTAATTATATTTATTTTTTTAATTTAAATATAATTAAAAATAATAATTTTATTGTTGGAGGGTTTTTCAAAAGCAATTATTTAATTATATAACTTGCTCCTATTTATTATATAATTAATTGTATCATTAAACTATATATAAAATACTTGAACTTTATTTAAAATAAGATTAAAAAAAATGGTTCTTTTATTAATGATGTAGAAGATGTTTGATTTATATTTCTTTTATTTTTGAACATTTTACTTTCATAATATTTTGGAATTTTAGAGATGTTTCTAATTTTGAGATTATGTTTTTTTTATTTTGTGTTTGTATTGTATAATTTAAAGTTCATTTATCTTGAATTTAGATTATACTTGTCAAATTAATATTTTATTTTTTTCATATATATAATTAAATAAATATGAACAGTACAAAACCGGAACGGAATGCCGGAATGCACCGAAACCGGAACGTTCTATTCCAAACAAAAAATCGGAACGAATTTTACAACTATGGTTAGGATTGCCAACAAATAAGAAGAAGATTGCAGGATCAGGACTGTCATCTGATGAGGAGATTTTACATGACATTTAAATTTGAAAAGTTTTAATCTCTAGTTTATCTTCGTTTAAATACTCAAATGTTAGTTTGTGTAGAGCTATATATACATACGAGAATTAGAAAGATGTTATCAAGGAAATACTTTCAGCGTTGAAAATATATTTGCAGAATTTTTCTTACCTTTTATTTGTGTTAAACTTTCACTAACAAATTATTTTTTATATAAAAAATGAAATTATAATATTTTAATGCAAATCTAGTCATGGTATAATTGATGGATTATAATTCATTAAGAAAAAACAGTGAAATTATAAAATAATTGACTTACACCCTCGTAAATCTCTTACAGAAAATAGTTAATGTATTTATATAAAGATTATCAGGAGAATAATAGTGGATATTACTCGGAATCTTTGACCTATAGAAAAACATCAGCAAAAATCAAAATCGTCATCATTTCAGTGAAACCTAAACTCCAAATGTCCACCCAAAATAATGTTTAGGACAAGAAAGGGGAAGTTTCCACCATGTGACTTGCAGAAAACACTCTCTCTTTGCTCAACAAAATTGCAATATGTGTGCACAAATGTTTTTCAATATATATATAATTGTTTTTCAATATATTTTTCATTTAAAAATAAAACATGATGATATTTTTTTACTTTTTAATAATTATTTTTAATATAAAAAAATAAAAAACAATATTAATTTAAAACAAAAATAAAGTATTTGTCTGAAAAACCTTTTTTTTCCAACACCCCCGAAGCCATTCATGACTCTATCACTCTGAGGAACAACTTTTTCAACAACTGGTCATCAACTCTAATGCTTAAATTATTATTATTATAATTAATAATAATAATAATAATATGTTTTCTTTGCAAAGCAAATCAATCTAGTGTCATGAACGGGAGAAAAAGACGAGGCATGCATAAAAAAAGACCTGAGGCCTTGTTGTATAAGGAAACTAAGACCCAATAGGCTTGAGAAAAGAATCTAGTCCCTTGTAAAAGGACCCCTGGCAGTGAACAATAATCACGTTTAGGGTGTGTTTGACCTTGCTTTTACTTTTGCGATTCAGGTTGAAAAAAAAAGTTTAAAAAAAAATGCTTTTAGTGTGGTTTAAAATAAGCAGCTAAGTGTTTGGTTAAAATTGTGGTTGAGTTGGAGGTTGAAAAAAAAACAGTTTTGGGTGTTTGGTTACCAAGCTTTTCATATTGCTTTTGACTTGTGAAATTGCTTAAAAGGATGTATGTGTGTAATTTTTTTAAATAATGTAAAATTAATAAAAAAAAATTCATCAGAAAAATACTTTTTTATTTTTAAAATATTTTTTAAAAAAATTCGGACTAGGTCGCACCCAGTTTAGCTGGACTTGGGCTGGGCCAAGAGCAACCCAGGCCCAGCACACGCAGAAGACTGAAACGGTGCATTGCACGGTTCACGTCTTCTTCAAGTGAACAGTGCAGTGCTACTGTTCACCGACCACGACAAGAGCTTCAACGGCCGATGCCGATGGGTAGAAGAGGAGGAGGTGGTTTTTCCCGTGGTAGTGGCGTTGGAGATGGTGGCTTGTGGTAGCCATGAAGAGCATTGGAAGCTTCCTCTGTGGAGAGAGAGTTGTGTCGTCGTCGTCTCATGCCTGTTGTCGTGGAGAGGAGAGAGAGTTGTCGATGTGGCTGTTGTGGCCGTTGTCGTCTTCTCCAACGACGGGAGTTTCTACGACGAGAGCTTCATGCAGCTCTCTGCATGCAATTCCAACGACCAGTGTCGTGCAAAGGAGAGGAAGGGAGGAGGCGCAAACGAGAGAGATAGGGTTTATTTTTCAGCGGTAATATTTTCTACAATCTTTTTTGGACAAACACTAATCACAGATAAAAAAAACACTTCATCCATTTTTTTTTGGAACGGAGTTTTGGCAAAAAAATAGTGTGGGTCCCAAACCATAACCTACATTCTATTGTTATCCAAACACCAAATGAGTGTTGTCATTTGACCATCGTGCAACGCACCACAATGTAAAATGGCCACTTAAAATCATCACTGTATGGAAGATCCTCAAGGCAAGTGGACTGCTTCCCCTTCCAAACCAAACCAACGATCCAGTACCTGGCTTGGCTTAGCAAAGCAGGGATAGCCAGTAGTGTTAGAGCTAAGGAGATTTGTTTTTGAACAAATTCAAAATGGATTAAAGAGGGGCCAAAATTACAGCGGGCCTACTAGCTCCAGTACAAGGACTCGGGCTAAACGGGGCAGGGAAATGGCAACCCGCTTGAGTAAAGAGAAAAACAAAAGAAGAGGCTGGCCCAAGAGAAAAGGGCTAAGAACAATAAAAAAAAGATTAGGCTCGGCTGGAATTCCCAATAGAGAGCAGAAAACGGCCCAAACCAAGCATGCGTGCAATGAGGCAGATGAAGGGGGAAGGGCGAAGCACAAAGGACAGTTATCCTCCTGCCTTAGAGGGACAACGATGTAACTCTTCTGGCCCAATCTCGCATGGCCTGGAAGGGAGGGAGAACAACTAAGCTTGCACGAGAACAGTAGCATGAAGCTCTCAAAGTTGACACCCGTGGAAAGAATCAGCCTGGAACGATGAAGATAGATCTCAAACCCCGATATTTTGTTTATATATTGTTTTTTAGAAAATATATTTTTGATATAAATATATATTGCGATGGGAGTTGCTTAACTTTTCAAAACATCCATGCAGTCCCCTCTCCCAGCTCATGATCCACAACTACTTGCACTGTATCAGTAACAAAATAGTACCAAACAAGAAGAGAGAGAGACGATTCCATGCAGAACTTTGTCAACACTCGGAAAATTCCTGTACTATTCAATTATAAGAGAGTTAAGAGCACAACTGGGTTAAAATAAATTAGTTAGATAATAGTGCTGGGTGCTCTTTACATCCCCGAAGTCCTCAACCTTCCCTTTCAAGTCTGTCTAATCCTATCTATGGAAGGAAAACAAGTGTTATTAGAGTATCAATTAGCATCCCCTACAAACTATTTATGTCAACCATCGTTTCTTGACACCGGTAGGTCTCTTCTGATACAAAACATGGAAATACCCACCACATCGCCCGGCAACAACCAGATCTTAGACCCATGACTTTGATCTATCACGACCGCCTGTTCCTTGCCCCCCCTTCATTTCGTACATATTACCAGCAACCAGCTCTTCTTCCCGAATCAGCCGAGGATAATGATAGATCAATTGACCGGGATGCCTCTGCTTTTGTGTTCTGACTACTAATTACGATCGGTGACGGATGACATCAAACGGTGTTGGTCCACGCGTGATCGGAGCAGCTGGAGCCCATGGGTTCATGGGGACGGGCCTATGGTGGCTAGGACCGATATGGGTATGGGGCCTGGCATCAACGGCGGATGATGCGGTGGGGGGGGTGGCGACACGCTCACATGATGGGCACATGGTGAGGGTGGTTGGTGGGGTCATATGCATGTAGAACTGTGGTGAAAGTTTTAGGGCTCTAAGATCCTGGACCTCCTTTTGCAACCTCCTGTTCTCTTCTGTTAGGTTCTCACAGCATCTCTTCAAGAACTCACAGTCAACCTCGGTTTGCTTCAGCTTGGTTCTGGAAAATTGAACACTCTTGCGTAAAAAAAACCACACGAGAAGGCTATAACAGGACATGAACAAGAAAAAAATATGTGGAAAAAACAAATGTATCATTTTTAAGATAACAAATTACCAACCTTGCCCTTCTGTTCTGAAACCAAACCTCCACTTGTCTTGGTCTGAGTCCTAGCTGCTTAGCCAGAGCCATCTTTTGCTTCTGCAGGTACGAAACAGCCGATGTCAGTTACAATTACCAGAATACCCTCTAAACAACCTGTTACAAAATCCAGCAGAAACTTCTCCGCTGGGCTGTTTGGTTGCTCAGAAAACACGGGGAAAACCATCGATGTTTCCACGTTTCTGACTCGCAAGAGTGGAGACAAAGAAAACTCGTTTTGTGTGTTTTCCTCCATTTCTCTCAACAATAAAATAGTAAGACTGGATTTCAGTGGGAGGGGACTTACTGGGTTGAGAGTGTTGTGTTCTTTGAAGCTCTCTTCAAGAATAGCGGCCTGATCTTTAGACAGCCGGAGCTTCTTTCTTGAGGTTTCGCCATCTTCTTCATCGCTGATTCCACGAGAAGAAGCTCTCTCCATCTCATGCTCATCTCCATTAATACCATCTCTTTCACTTCTCTTTCCACTTATACTTGATATCGTGCTGTTTGGGGATGAAACCCCCGCTTCCTCTTCACAATCAGCCGTCGATGGTAACCTGTTCACGTCGATTCCTCGAAGCGTCGATCTTGTCCCGGCCCGGTATGAACTAGAGTTCGGATCTGCATGGGAGAGAAGAGTTTGAGTTTGAAATGGAGCTTGAGCTTGTCAGAGATCAAAAGCTGCGTATTTCGCGAGTTTGGATCTTGAGAAAACAAAAAGGAGAAGGGTTTTGCGTTGAGTGGATAAAAGAAAAAAGTTGAGTACTGATAAAAGTTAATAGAACAGGTAAAAAAGCACAAAAGGAAAAGAGAAAAAATAAATAGAGAAAGAAAGAGGACAATTTTTTTAAAAGGCTTAAGAAATGTGATTGTTTATTGGGAAAAGGAAAGAGAAGATACAAGAATGGATCAGAGACCTTTGGCGCCCATGCGGATCTTGAATTCATCCAAAAACTTAAGGGCATACCTGGAGAAGGGAAGGTGACATTCCATGAGGGTTTTTGAGGATGGAACCCAGAAAGAGAAGAAGAAGCAGTGGATGGAACCAGTGAAGGCATGAGATTCAACTGCATAGAATGTTTGATCTGCGGAACACTGAGACTTAAACACAAACCCAAATCTTCCTTTCCAGCCATCATCCGTGTACAATGGGCAAAAAACAAAGATTAAAATCCAGGTCTCTCCGTTTCTGTTCTCGGAGAGAGAAGGAAGGTTGATGGACGACTACACAGGCGGAGGAGGATCTGGTTTGGAAGAGAGCGCGTGTGGTGGTGGGGGATTATATAGAAACGAGAGAGGAACGTGGGAGTCGTGGTGTGTGGAAGCTCAATCATGACTTCTTGTCAGCAAGTCCAATTATCTCCATCATGGCTTCCGCATCCGTATATAATATAATAATCCGATCAACCTGCACTCTGGCATGCTTCTTTACCATGCCCTGCTAAATACAACACTGTTTATTTGCTTTTACTCTCTTTTGCTTTTTGCATATTTTCTCTCTCTGTGTGTGTAG
Organism: Salix exigua; assembly: GCA_032356905.1. NCBI lineage: Eukaryota > Viridiplantae > Streptophyta > Magnoliopsida > Malpighiales > Salicaceae > Salix > Salix exigua. The sequence goes on along the minus strand of CM063588.1, from coordinate 10,769,022 downwards.
AGTCTCTGTCCGAGGGTTAGTTTGGGGATTCCATCCCTAACGAGATAATTTTTAATTTATTACTGTCAATTAAATAGCTAATTCACCGTGTTGAGTGTAGCCAAAACAGAGTTGCGATAAATACTCTCATTACTTTTGTTTCAGCGATTAAAGTTGGAAAAAAATCGTTTAAAAAAATATTTTTAATGTGATTCAAAATAAGATATGAGGTGGTTGGTTAAAATTATGATTGAGTTAAAGGTTGAAAAATAAATTAAGTGTTTGATTACCAAATTTTTAATATTGTTTTTAACTTGTGAAATTACTTTAAAAAGCATAGACATTTACACACACATTTATTTATATATATTATATTATATTAATAATCGTAATTTTATATTACAAGGAATCTTTTTATTCTCTCATCAAATTATTTGTAATTACATCACAAACTAAATTCATATATGAATGCCTCTGTGATCCCTAATTATTTAATAAAGGATCAACATCTGATAAAATATCATCTGAAATAAAGTTAAGATTATGAGATAAAATTATATTTTGATGTTTTTAATTTATTTATTTATATTTTAATTCAGTTTTTAGATTTCTATATTATTATTTTAATATTAATAATATAAAATTATTATTTTAATTATAACCAATTTGACATTTGCTCCCCCATCTCCTCATGGAGTCTCTCCATCTCTCTCACCCACCTCTGCTAACTCCCCGAAACCCATGTGCCCCTCCTCCCCTCTAGAAGCTGCATGCATGATCAAACACACCCCAATGAGTTTTTCATGTTGGCAAAAAAAAAAAAAGTAGTTCGCATCAAAATTATTATTTTCCTGCTTATTGTAAATTGTGGTTTCGGACGATTTTTAGGTGGATCCCATAATAATATTATCTGCTTTTATTCATTACCAAACATAATATAACTGCTTCTTGCTCTAATCTCCTATTCAAACACAATGCTAAAAGCAATGGAGGGATTTTGTGGGCACAGTGAATGGATTGCCATTAATATGGCTTCAGTGTTTATCTTGTTCTGTGTCGATCCAATTCACTTATTATTAATAATAATTAAAAGAGAATTATAATATAGTTGGCGACGACGAGCCGATGTATGAAATCGACTGCATCGCTGGCATTTAGCTCCGAAGATGTCAAGAGATAAACATCTTTGGACAATAATAATAATAAATGCTGGGTTCGGGTCAAAACTCATTTATTTAGAGATATCTTCACACCATAAATGAAATAGATATGGAGCAATCAATTGGCAAACAAAAAGCTTCTTAAATCCCCCATCCCTTTCATTGCCTCGTACTCGAATTTCAATTCTTAAATTAGCACCGATGTAAAATTAACTTGACGCTATTCAAATAAATTTTCCACTCCTGTTTACAGCGCTATATTTATTATTGCTATACCGGGAAACAAAATAGAAAATAAATACATTCTTTAATTATCGTAGTTACCCAAAAATCTATTTTCAAAGAGCATCAAGAGAGATTTAGTTTTGTTAGATTTAATTTAGAATGAACGACACAGTTTAGATAGTTCACGAAACACACATGTCATTTACTTGTGCGCATATCTGCATAACTCAATGACGTAGAGTGTAATTTATTTTAACTTTTTATTAGAACAATTTTATTTTTAAAAAATAAAAATTGATTGATTGTTTAAAAATGTGGTTGATATTGCTTTTGAAAGTGTTTTTTTAAAAAAAAAACATTATAATGATTTTTTTTTTACATCTACATATCAAAATAATCTAAAAACATAAAAAAAATAATTTAAAGTAAAAAATAAATAAAAACAAATTCGTTTTTTTTTTCAAAACCACTTTTCAAACATATTCACAAGCACGCTTTTAATCTACTTATTCATGAGTTTTGCAATCATAATATTTTAATATATTTAAAAATTAAAATGCACTTTAAAAAACAAATTTAAACAAATTCCGAATCAGTCACATGGTATTCGACTAATTATGAAGAAAAAATATACCGACAAAACGTGATTTGAAGCTTTCAAAACTCGCAAACGACACTCAACTCGAAAATCTCATGAACAAAAGTCCTCCTATATGTTAGCAAAGTAAAACCGATTAAAGACGTGAAAACATTGTCACTGTTTCAAAATGTAGACGATTTTAAAAAAAAAAATATTAAAATAATATATTTTTTATTTCTTATAAATATTTTTAATATTGGCTCATGTAAATAATTTAAAACTACCAAAGACAGTTCTAATGTAAAGTAAAAAAAATCAAAAACGTTTTTTGAAAGGCAACTTTATATTCATTCTTGAAATAATTCCAATTTATCTTCAAATGTTAAAATTTAATAATTTTGAAGTAAAAAATATAAAAATATAAGCATATTCACTCAGATTAGAAAGATTCTCACCAATCAGTGTGACGGTGTAATGGGAAACCTATTATCAAAATTTATTTAATAATAACAAATATAGCACAATACATGGCAACCCTACCCTACCTCATAAATTTTATTTTCTCCCTATTGCTTGAATAATGTTTTTTAAAATGAATTCAAAAATCATGATGGGTTTTTTGAACAGGTTGTCGAGTGCTTAATAATGCGGAAAGGAGCCAATCTACCGTCGACTTGGGCCCCGAATCATAGCTACACACGTGTGCATATTTCATTGGATCTGCAGTATTAACAAAGTGGGTCCACTTCATACCTCAAAACATCCCACACATATCACATTCCTTCCAATTAAACAATGGCTGTGATCCAATACAGGTACAAAACCGATGGTCATCTACCACAGTAGGATCATCGTATCCTGCGCTCATTACATAAATAGGCCTAGGCAGTTGAGCTAGCTAGACAACCATCAAATCAATGGGTGGATGGTGATGATTGGAAGAGACAGACAACTTTTATCTTGATCATCACATGTGGAGCCTACATTTTCCCCAACCCTACCTCGTTCATACGAGAAAAAACCAGTTACTCTTGCGATAAGCACGAGGAAGGTCTAACCGGACAAAAGCGTTGCTTCTAGTAATACTGGAAGCACTTTTTTCCATCTGCTTGAAACTTACACACAATCGAGTGAGTGCACGTGTTCCACACTCGTGCCCGTGAAAAGTTGGTTTCATCCCGTTTGGAATATATTTTTTTATTTGAAAATATTTTTTTACTATTATTATATCTTAACGATGAAAAAAAAGGCATCAAGTTTTTTTAAGAACTAGATTTGAAAAAAAATAAGATTCAACCCGCTACAAAACGACGTGAAAGCGTGTAGTCGACGGCGGAGCGGGGAGTATGTGCACTGGAGGATCTAATAATTGTCTAGTTTATGAAAATGGCTTGGAAGCTGAAAGCTATTGTCGGCTTCAAATCATGACCTCGTGCCATCATGGTGATTCTGTTAAAGCCGTTATTATCTGATATGCTATAATCTAGTGATTAGAGAGTTGTATAGTGTAAATATCATCATATACTAATAACATGAAATATTCCATATTTGATGGACGATGGCATTATGCTGTTTTCAGAAATAAATACTATGACTATGTCCACGTCGACCACACAGCATTAAGTTAATTTAATTAAAAATGTATTTAAAGTTGATGATGATGATGATAATTAGTTCAGAAAACTGATTATGATTTAAACTGTGTGAAATAGTTACACGTGTGGTTCTTTTTCATAAGATAGCGATTTTAGGCAGAACAATGACCTGACTACCTTCAAAGTACATGGTCATGAACATTCTAAAATTTAATAATAAAAAAAATGATTTTGTATTATGCACTGCTAGTTACTTGAAATTAAAAATCAATGCATGTGCTTTCTTTTTTATACTTTTATCCACGCTGACAATTTTAATTGCCCTAAAACAAAACAAAACATTTTTTCTTATGTAAATGTTTGAATATTCGCATCATTACAAGCAATGAGTTATACACATTGTTTTTTAACGCTAGTTTTACCTCGTCAATCAACAAACAAACAATGCAGCAGGTACTCACTTTGAATATTACCACAAGCAATTAAAATAAACCCGTACACCTCAGAGGCAGTTTGGTATCGGGTTCCACACTGTGTTTTCTAAAAATCTGATTTTTTATTTTTTATTTTTCGATGGTTTGTTCACATGGATGTTAAAAAAAACTATTGTTATAAAAATAATATATTAAAAATATTCCTAATAGCTTGAAGAAAGGGTCGGAGCTAGAGAGCCAAGTGGAGAGAGTCCCAGGCAATAACAGCGAGTGATTGAAGTCTTCTACTTTTCAGATGTGAGGGGGGGGGGGGACAAGGGAGAGTGGAGTTCACGTGGGATGAGAGGGTGCGCGAAAAAAGGAAAGCGTAACACTACCTTTCTTTGGCTCCCACTCGAACTCACGTGGAACATCTTGTCTTCCTAGTGACTCGTGCCTGCACACCTCTCGTGGTTCCCACTGTCTCCGCTTTACTGTCTATCAGTGGACCCCACTATACCATACGAACAACACAGTCCAGGGTGTCATCTTGTCCCGTAACGCCCCGACAATCACTTCTTCACAATCATTGGAACTCTTCCTCCAATTAGCTTCGTTCACATCCATCTCATTTCTTATTGCGTGTAGTACACCGTGCGACGCCCACATGGTCTTTAGGGGCCCATTCCATGTGTTTTAAAAATATCTTTAAAAATATTTGATTTTTTATATTTTATTTTTATATGCTGATTTAAATAAAATAAAATAAAATATATTATTATTTTATATTTTTGAATAAAAAATATTTTAAAAAAACAATAACAATTCACCATCAAACAGTTAACCCCGATTGCCTATTGCCTACCTGAGACATGTTTTATTTTGACGAAACCACGACAATATTATTTACTTTAGTAATTTTTATAGTCATTTTAAGTTTGTAAATGTTTTTCATAATAAACATCGAATCCACTTTTTTTTTTTATTTCCTTGTTCCATTCTGGTCAATTTTTCTTTCAATGTTATCCTTTGAGTTTATTTTTTTGTTTTTTTATCTTTTAATATAATAGATCAATAAATTCATTTTCTTTGTTTTTTCAATCTTATATTTACCAAAAAAAAGAAGAAGAAGTAAAGTTGTTGAAAAAATAATGGAGAAGAGATAGAGTTGTTATCTCTTAACCACAATCTACACAAAAATAAATAATAAAAATATCTGTATCATTTAACCATAAGAAAATGTACATGACTAGGTGGTAACTAGAAAGGAAGTAAGATATGCTTTAATCATGAGCGAAGGAGCCTATGTTTTGCTTTCTGAATTTCAGGGGGCGCACACCTATTTTCTCATCTCTCTTGTCGACCCTTGAAAAGGAAGATGACTAAGGCCCCGTTTGTTTGCTGGAAAGTGGTTTTCTGGAAAGTGAATCCTGGAAAGTGAATTCCTGGAAAGTGGTTTCCTGAAAAGTGAATTCCTGGAATTCACTTTCCTGGAAAGTGAATTCCTGAAGGTGGTTTCCTGGAAAGTGAATTCCTGAAAAGTGAATTCCGATGTTTGGCAGTGTTATGGAAAATGAACTGAAAAATAATTTATTAATAAATTAATTTTTTTTCAAGATTATCTAATATATATAAAATATTTAATCACTTAAAATAAAAAAAAATGAAATCTAAAAAGTATAATGATGAATTTTTTTATTATATCCTATATTCATACATAGCTTATTTTATAAAATATAACAATATATGTCATATCATATTATAGAGAAATAAGCTTGTGAAATATTTTTTAAGTAAAACTTATTATTAATATTTTTTTTCCAATTTTAAAAACTTAAAATAAGTTTTTTTTAATTTTAAATCAAAATCTCAATGCAAAATTTTAATTTAGGGTGATTAAAAAAAATAGAATTTTAAGATTTAAATTATTAGTTTTGTGTTTTTAATTGTTAATATCAGAATTATTATTTTTATATAAAAATAATACTAACATATTTCTATTTTTTTATAAAAAAACAATAAATAGCTATCTCACTGAAAGTTTATTCCAGATGTTTGGCAGAGGAGTACACTTTCCTTTTTTCAAGCCTTAAGTTTTCCTTGGCTGGAAACAACTTTCCTGTGTTTGTTTGCCGAAAACAACTTTTCAGGAAAGTTGTTTCCAGCAAACAAACACTGGAAAGCAAGGAAAGTGAATTCCGGAAATTCACTTTCCTTGAAACAAACAAGGCCTAAATCATTAGGTTTAGGAATCTGTCCTTTGTTGGGACCCACTCTACCTCTTTTTTCAAGAAGTTAAATTCGGTCTGCGTTTTATTTATTTTTAACTGTATTTTAGTCTTGGAATGTTCTTACATGGTTTTTGGGATTCTACTATATATAATTTTTATAAAATAAATAAATCAATATAATGCGATTTAAATTTAAAATACGAATAAAATTAATAGCGATTAGCATTATCCATTTAATCGATAAGTCCAAAATAACTTAGACAATTAATAAAAACATAATTGAACTTAAAACATTAAATATGATATTTAAAAAAAAGGAGTACTGAAATTAAAATATATTAAATTGATTAGGATAAATATAAGCTAACTTTTCATGTATATAACTTTGATAATGAGATCATAATAATTTTAAATAAAATAAATCCAAATAATTTACGATACTCGAATGTTTGTAAATCTACATGTATAATTTAAGCAAGCTAATCAAAAGGGCGTGAGCAGTATCAATGATATCCAACAGGCCCAGGATAAATTCGTTCCATAAAATATTTCAACCACTGCATATTTATGTAGTATAACACACCAACCATATACCATGCATGACCGACCTCAATTTACAAAGTAATTTTAACTTTTATTTCAAGTACATTCTAGTCCAGCTGAACGACTGCATTATTATATTTACATGGGAGGGAGATGGAGGGAGAATAAAAGAAAAGAGAGAGGAGAAAAGCTCTCTGGATATTAATCAATTAAACTAAAGACGCGGTTGCCACGTGTCACTTGTGAAATAACAATACCGTCCCTTCTATATTATTGATTGTATGACTGCACCAGTTTTCTATAAAAAAATCTCAGAGTTATGACATCACATTTTACTTTGAAGTCCGCTGATCATGGCAGTCGTCATAATGTTCCTAACTGTAAAAAATGCTATCATTTGTATTTGCTTTTTCCGGGTTCTTTTTTTGAGAAATCAACTCGCCCTTGAAAGGGATAATCAACCTCTCTCCAAACTGAGGGGCTCTTTGTTTTCTAGCCAAGTCCACAGCCGCTCCCAAACAACCATGTAATTGCAATTGATTTTGTTTTTTAAAAATATTTTTCACTTTAAAATGTGTTAAAATAATTTATTTTCTAACTTTAATGTTAACATACTAAAACAATCTATTAGGAGATATGGTTTTGATATGGTTTTGTTGTTACCAAACTGATATAATTCCTCTTTCCTTATTAAGAAATTTCACTGATTCTTAGACTTTGTATTAGGAGAAATATCAGTACTGTAATATTTACTTCAATTCGTGTATATATATACATATGCTACAATGTAATATAGACAATGAAAATCAAGCAGCAACCTTTCTTCTTCACATTCATCTGATTCATTTTTTCTTCATGGTATCAGAGCTGGTTCATATTTGCCAGGCTCTTCTTCTCTTTTGTTAAAATAAGGATCTTCTGAATTGAAAGTTATGGAAGATTCCATTGTTCATTCTTCACCAAATCAGAGTGGTATGGAAGGCTCTGCTTCTTCAAATCAGCGTGTGTGTGCTGATATGAACTTAACTGATTTAAATACAAATCAACGTCTGTGTTCTGTCAAATTGAATGATTTCAATTACCTTTCTTGGTCAAGGGCTGTGACATTAGCACTTGGTGGAAGATCTAGAGTGGAATTCATTGACAAAAATTGTGCTGCTCCTGATGTCAAATCTCCTCAGTACAAATCATGGTTTGCGAATGATCAAATGGTTCAATCATGGCTACTCAACACTATGGAACAACACATTGCAGAAATCTTCAGTTATTCCGATTCTGCTGCAGATTTATGGGACGCTGTCAAGGAGATGTATGGAAACCAGAATAATGCTGCACGTGTGTTTCAGCTAAAGAAAGATATTTCATGCTTGCATCAGGAAGGTAAAACTTTTGTCCAGTATCTTGGGAACATGAAAAGCATGTGGAATGAATTGGCAATTTATAGACCTCACACCACAGATGCTGCAATTTTATTGAAGCGTGCTGAAGAAGATAAAATCTTCCAACTTTTGGCAAATTTATCTCCTGAATATGAAGATCTTCGCAGCCGAATATTCATGAATTCTGAACTGCCATCTTTTGCATGTGTCTGTGCAACCATTCAACGGGAGGAAACCAGAAAAAGAGTTATGAATCCAAACCCCAAACCTGACTTATCTGCAACCCGTGCATTTGTTTCTCATCAGAAACGTTATGAAGAGAAAGGGTACAAAAGCAGAAGACCTGATTTAAAATGTAACCACTGCAACAACATAGGGCATTCAGTTGATAGATGTTGGGAACTTCATCCCGAACTGAAACCCAAGTTTTCAAGAGACAGCAAGGGAGTGCAAAACAGGGCGCAACCTTCACGGTATAAAGCCAATATAGTGTCCAACCAGCCTATGAATGGAACATCAGCCTTTACTTCCAGTCCAGTAGACCTCATCAACGAATTTGCCTCTTATATTCATGCAAAACAGGGTGCAAGACAGAATGCAAATAACTCAGAAGTAAACAATGATTCAACAGCACTGGTTGGCCAATTTGCAGGATTCCTAGCTGCAAACAAAAATGTCTCGGCAGAAGATGCTCCAGGTATCCTCAATGCTTTCTCATCTGCTCTTAATGTTAGTAAAGTACATGATTTTTGGATTATAGATTCAGGTGCCACTGATCACATTACAAATAGACAAAATCAATTGCTTGATTTTCAAAAATTTTCCCCACCTGCTCAAATATTTGTTGTCGATGGTAAACATGCACCAATTTTTGGAAAAGGAAAAATTAAAATTCTCTCACAAACAACTGCATCTTCGGCCTTGTTTGTTCCCTCTTTTCCTTTCAAGTTACTTTTTGTTGGCAGGATCACAAAAGCACTAAATTGTCGTGTTATTTTCTCCCCTCACAATGTTGTGTTTCAGGACTTGATCACCAAGAAGACGATTGGTGAAGGTTTCCTTCTTAATGGCCTCTATTATCTTTTTAACGATTTTTGCATCCCCAAGAGTTTTCAAGTTGCTGGCTGTTTGGCTTCAGAACAACAATTATGGCATCAGCGTCTAGCACATCCTTCATTTCCTGTTTTGTCGAAGCTTTTTCCAGAATTGAAAAGTAATTCAATAAATTGTGATGTTTGTCATATGGCAAAATCTACTCGTTTACCATTTCCCACTTCCACTTCTCTTTCAATTAAACCATTTGATTTAATTCATTCCGATATTTGGGGTCCAATTGTTGAATCCTTTGATGGCTATAAATACTTTATTACATTCGTTGACGATTTTTCTCGATTCACTTGGCTTTATTTGTTGAAATCGAAAAGTGAAGTTGCAAATGTATTCCAAGACTTTCATAAATTGGTGCATACTCAATTTTCATCCAACATCAAAGTTTTGCGATCAGATAATGGCCCTGAATACATGTCAAACATCATGATACAATACTTGAGCATGCATGGTATTATTCACCAAACTAGTTGCGTTTACACTCCGCAACAAAACGGAATAGCTGAGAGAAAGAATCGAGATTTACTGGAGAAAACCAGATCATTGTTATTTCAGATGCAGGTTCCCAAAGTGTTCTGGTCTCAAGGAGTACACACGGCTGCCTATCTAATAAATCGATTACCCAGTAAACATCTCAAGTTTGTGTCTCCAGCTGAGTTATTAACAGGGAAGAAGCCATCTTTGCTACACCTAAAAGTCTTCGGGTGTTCCTGTTACATGCATATACCATCATCGCAGCGTGACAAATTGGACCACAGGGCAGTTAAATGCATCTTCTTGGGCTATTCTCCAACCCAGAAGGGATACAAGTGCTACAATCAGACTACTCGTAAACTTGTCATTACCAGGGATGTGAGATTTGATGAAAACACACCCTATTATTCATCCTCCAGTGAAGCTGCAAGTCAGGGGGAGTTTTTCGAGTTATTTCCATTACCAACTCCCGTTGTTGAGACGTGTTCCCAAGACCAACCTGGATGTTATACAGACCCCTCCACTGATCCTACTCTAGTCATAGCAGAAGAGGCAGAATTGCAGAGAACAAAGGAGGTAGATCTGCAGATTACTCCAACTGATCCTAATCCATCTCTCAGGCGTAATCCCACTCGTAATCGCCGACAACCATCACGGCTTACTGACTTTGTGACATATGCAGTGAGGCATCCTATCACTAATGCTTTAACTTATCACAGGTTGTCCTCAGCATTTGGAGCTTTTCTTGGCACAATCACTAAAGCAACTGAACCACACAATTTTCGTGAAGCTTCTCAACAACCTGTTTGGCAGAAGGCTATGCACGACGAGCTTCAAGCTTTGGCTGACAATCACACTTGGAGTGTTGTACCACTGCCAAAGAATAAGAGGGCTGTTGGCAGTAGATGGGTATACAAGATTAAATTCAAGTCAGATGGGACGATTGAAAGACATAAAGCAAGATTGGTTGCGCAAGGTTTCACTCAAACTTATGGCATCGACTACAAAGAAACCTTTGCACCCGTAGCAAAAATGACCACCATTCGAACCTTGCTATCAGTTGCTATAAATCATGGATGGCATTTGTCTCAAATGGATGTAAAAAACGCCTTCTTACATGGCGATCTCCAGGAAGAAGTGTATATGAAGCTACCACCTGGGCATCCACAAAGTGATGATCCAAAATTGGCCTGCAAACTGCATAAATCCATCTATGGCTTAAAGCAATCTCCTCGTGCCTGGTATGCTAAGCTGAGCACCGTCCTTATCAAGCTTGGGTTCACAAGAAGCAATGCTGATCACTCCCTATTTGTTCGCATCCACTCAAAAGAAACTTTGGTTGTTTTAATCTATGTTGATGATCTTATTGTTACAGGTAACAATCAGGCAGAAATTAGCAAACTTAAGGGTGTTCTTCATCAGCAATTTGCTATTAAAGATCTAGGTGCTCTCAAATACTTTCTCGGCATAGAAATGGCCACTTCGCATAAGGGGATGTTCTTGAATCAACGCAAATATGTGCTGGACTTGTTGCGTGATGCTGATATGCTTGACTGCAAGCCGGCAAAAACACCATTGGATAGCAAATCTCTACTTACCTTGGATGGGGAATTTTTCGATCAACCTCAGCTTTATCAAAAACTGGTGGGGAAGCTCATTTACCTTACAATTACACGTCCTGATCTCAGTCATTCAGTTAGTATTGTCAGTCAATTCATGCATGCTCCCACCATAGCCCATATGATGATAGTGAAACGTATCCTTCGCTACCTCAAAGGCACGATTGGACGTGGAATTCTTATGCAAAAACATGGTCACTTACAAATTCTCGGTTACACCGACGCAGACTGGGCAGGAAATCACCTAGATCGCAAATCTACTACCGGATACTGCATATTTATTGGTGGAAACCTTGTTTCCTGGAAAAGTAAAAAACAATCAGTCGTTGCCCGCTCTAGTGCTGAAGCTGAATATCGTGCCATGGCCTCCACCACTTCTGAACTTATATGGCTAAAAGCATTGCTTGCTGATTTGGGTGTTTGTTATAATCAACCAATGTCCCTTTGTTGCGATAATCAAGCCGCAATGCATATTGCCTCTAATCCGGTATTCCATGAACGGACAAAACACATTGAAGTTGATTGTCACTATGTCCGGGAACAAGTTCAATCTCAGATAATTGCTACTCAATATACTAGAAGTCAGGATCAACTTGCAGACTTGTTCACCAAGGCTCTGCCTTCCGCTCACTTCCAATTATTGCTTTCCAAGCTTGGCTCAATCAATCTTCTTGATCCAGCTTGAGGGGGAGTATTAGGAGATATGGTTTTGATATGGTTTTGCTGTTACCAAACTGATATAATTCCTCTTTCCTTATTAAGAAGATTTCACTGATTCTTAGGCTTTGTATTAGGAGAAATATCAGTACTGTAATATTTACTTCAATTCGTGTATATATATACATATGCTACAATGTAATACATACAATGAAAATCAAGCAGCAACCTTTCTTCTTCACATTCATCTGATTCATTTTTTCTTCACAATCTAAAAAATAAAAGACATTTTTTTAAAAAATGCAATGCAAAATAAACATTTAAGATTACAATAATAAGAGGAAAATCTACTCTTCGATCTTGATTTTGAAGGCAGGTTTTATCAGCTTGGAATAAAAGAAATGACTGGCGCCTAACATTTAGTGGCACCCTTCAGCCTGCTCTTTCTAACCTGGTTAAATTCGAGCGTTTAGCATACTTTAGACGGGTTGTATTAAGTGCCGGATCTGCTTATTAAGCTAAAAACAATGTAACAAAAACAACCAAACCATTAGCCAGGGAATCCCCTTAAAACGCCACCAAATTGGTACTGATGTGACCACGAGCCAGCTTGTAGACGTGGTTCGAATAACATTTTATAAAAAGTTGTTTTTTAAAAATATGTTGATATCGATAACAATTTTAGAGATATTATTTTAAAATAAAAATAGTTAGCAAATAAATACTACGGCATTTCCAAACAACCCCGGACATTAAACAGCCGTGTCCTTCCAGGAAGTAGGCAAATTACTATTACTATACTATAGTAATAGTATAGTATAGTATGATACTATTTATTATCTTACATGTTTGTTCTTACATGTTTTTTTATCAATTTTTTCTCAGGTTTTTTTAATAATATTTATTATCTTGACAGTAATAATGATGATAATTTTAAAAATTAAAACTTCGATGTTACTATTGTTATGATAATATTGATCTTTTTCATTATATTAAATTTTATATATTTAAAAATTTTAATTTCAACGGTGATAGATGGTTGACTCAACGATACAGTCATAAATCTCCAAGAATGGAATCGGTTAAAAAAACAAAAAAAGGAAAAAAACCAAATATATTCTCTAAAACAGCCCAGCACTCTCCATCTCACAAGGAATCATATCCCAGAACAAAACCATGACCGTTCGTGTGGTGCACGAGGCATGATGGAAGATGATGTTTTTTAATTTGACGGGGATGATCCGGGGTGATGATACGATGGTGATGATGAGCGACAGGATGTCGGGTTATGATCGTCGGTGTCCCCACTGGTGAGTGATAGCGCTGTCCCACGTGTTCTTTGCAGACAATCTTTCAATAATAAATGAATCCTTCCTTGGTCCTCGCTACCCGACAATTTATTTTGGCCCCTCCCTTAAAGGAATCATCACGGCCGTACGAGACTCCTTCTCCACGTGACATGCACGTGAGCCTGGGCCCTTGTGGAATGCCAGCCGTTGCTTCTATAGCTTCCATCGTGTAGTCACTTCCTTGTCCTCATTAGTTACCCTTTTTATTTTCTTGTATTCTCCAACCCTCCTGAATCCAAATGGTCCCTGTAATTTCCAGGCCGTGAATGATTGGATTTCTGTCAAATCAGAAGAGAAGACAATCCCATCACTCTCCTTCTTTCCCGTACGCGGCAACTATCCATGTGATTCTCACGTGAAACCGGACCCTCTAGCGGTTCCTATCCCACAATCACCATGCCCTCCTCTTGTGACATGCAATCCTCTTGTGTTCAATCATTATTCATTTGTGGTACATGGCTACAGTTCCAATTCCTTATTGCTAGAGCTTCAGGTCGAGAGGGAGGGAGGGTCCCATGGCTAGAGCTTCAGGTCGAGAGGGAGGGTCCCACTTCGGGACAGCTCTAATTTGATTAGACTTCACAGGCAGGCTTCGTCAAGTCTTGATCATGCAGAATCTTAGCCTTTTTTATACATCTTCTCTGCTACCCACCACCCGCATTGCGGGGTTAGTTACTTTCTCATCATTCAATCTCTTGAAACCTTTTATTTTATCTATAAAGTTTTTTTCTTCGCAATGGATTTTTTATATGCTTCTAAATCGATTTGATGTTATGTTAAAATAAATTTTAAAAAATATAAAACACTTTTTAAAAAATAAATAAATATATAAGTATATTAAGATCACGGAAATATTGATTTCATCAAAATGTGTCCGTCATGAAAAGGACTTCCTCGGCCCTCGCACAGTAAGGGAGAGATTTGAAGGCAAGTCGGCCAGATGTTAGATGCCTGTCATTATCATTTGCTATTGATGAATTGAAGTGGTGGGATTTTGGGTGGTCGTCCTGCCTCGAAAAAAAATGTATTCTGAATAAATCGCATGCCAGCTTGGTGGAGGAAACATGACTTGCTGGTTAGAAATTTGGGAGTTATCCAAGCTTGATTCGACAATTTATTTAATTAATTAAGGGAATAATGGTGGCTAGAAAATAAAAACTGGAGTACAGAGGTTGGTGCATCTTCTGTTCATATACATGTAAACTAGCTAGCGAATTTATTATATATTTTTCATTATTATTTTTTAACTACCTAGCACAATGTATTGTATCCATCAAAAGCACCCCTTTTTCCTCTCAGAATAAAGATAGTTTGGGACGGAGGCCTGGTTTTGTTGCTCTTCCGCCTGCATAGCATAAACTGAGAGACAGTTTTTAATTTCTCTTGTCAATTTTCATAAATAAATAACATGCAATCACGACTCAATTCTTGAACTTCCTTTATAGGTATAGTCCAGGGATTCTTATTTTTCTACCGCACAGTCCAATCTTTGAAACACCATTAAATGGCGAATTTAAAAGATTCTGAAATAAAAATAGTGAAATTAGCATCAATTGATAAGTAGAATATTTTAATTAGAACAGTACTAGTTTAGACTCCTTACACTTACTCTCTTTCATATTTACATTTCTCTTGCAATGACATGGTGATTCTTTTAATCTCAGAGCTGTGGAGAAATGGAGCGCGAGAATGAATTCATGGACGCTGCTATTGCTTCAAAAAAACATTGGAGGTCTTTTAAAGTTTACTGACAGAAAATAGCCAACCTCGGGCTGCCACGGCCACCTTGTCCCTCCATTATCACCACTCATGTGCATCTTACGTGGCGCACCATTCCCTGTGCAGCCCCAGGACAGCGTGGCACACGTGTATCCTACGAATCCGCACGTGCACTCTCGGTCAAAGTTCCCTGTCTTTGCTAGATCTGTTCCAAACCCCCCGCCAAATCATTTCCCTTCCTCACCGGCACAATCGGTGACCAAAAGCACGGACTCCTCCCAGCCGTTAGATGATGAGCAAAACAACACAAGCCGCTCTTCACGGGTTTCCCCGCACGTGCACGCGCAACCATTAACCAGGAAAAGGAAGTTCAAGCTTCGAGAGGTCAAAAGGCCAGCTTTGCTTGTTTTGCGCCAGAAAGTATTTGGTGGGCATAGCATGGCCACCCCACGTGACCGGATGAGCTGGTCACCATGTGATGGCCGGGCGCTTAGATTGGGGTTCTCGGTTAATCAAAGTTGAGGGAAGCAACAACCAGGTGAGCTGCACGTGCCTCTTATGTACGGTCCAGGGTGATTCTCGAGTCAAAAGGGAGGGAAATCCATTCCCATCGTTGATTCGGGGGAGACTGTGGCTGCACGTGCGGGTGGCGAGGGCATTATTGAAACTTGATAAAATATAATATAATTATGGGATCTCACTTAAAAGTTTAAGTTTCTAGGTGAGATAGTTTCTTAACATAGTATCAGAGCCTTATTGACCCAGTGGTCACAAATTCGAATCTCACTACCCCTATTCTATTTGATGAAAAAACTAAGCACAACATGATGTGGGTCAATGCAAGTTTCAAGCCCAAGAAGCTTTCACTTGAGGGGATGTATTAGAGTATAATATCATCATATTATGGGACCTCACTTATAATTTTAAGTTTTTAAGTAAATAGTTCCTTAACAAAACTCGAAATAGAATATACTAGCATTGAGGATTTTGGTGTGGGAAAGCATGCATGGCTGGTTGAATTGTTTTGTTGCAACAGGGAATCGTGAGATGATAAAATAATTTTAAATGATAAATTATGAATATATTATTAGCTTGCCCGGCCAAATCATGTGAAAAAGTCATTATTGGTCATCATGTTTGTTTTAACCTAATTTTTGGGTTACTTCCCAAAATAAAATAAAATAAAAAGATTGGCGTCGGTAAAAATCACAGTGAAAAATTTAAATATTTGCGGAGTCGAATCATATCTCTTCTATGCCCAAAAATGAGAAAAACAAATACAGATTCAAGGCAAAACGTAAGTCAAAAATCATAATTACATTTTATATAAGCCAATTTGATATAATCATGGGCTAATTTTAAGTGTTGTTATGTTTGAGAATTAATTTAGGGTCCAATTGAAGAATTTAATTAAGTGCAAGGACTTAATTATACTTTAAATTAGTCAAATTAGTTTTATTTAGGGTTTAATTGATGAAAAATTAAGTTCTCAAGTTTAATTCGGGCCTAATTGAGAAAATCAGATTTTTTGGAGATTAAATTGATTTTTTTTCAAGCTAATTGCACAAAATTAAGGGCTAAATTGAATACAATTGAAAATTTAATGGTCAATTAAGGGTCAAAAAGCACAAAACAAAAGGGAAGGATGAAACTGAAAAAGGCGCGCAAAATTTAAGATTAAGTTGAAATTTGGCCAGGGGTACAATAGGCACAAAATTACAAATTTAAATCCAATTGGGGGTGCAATTAGAACAATTACAAAACGAAAGACCAAATTGCATTTTCATTTCCCTCCAAGAAAAAGCTCGTCGTTGCCTTTATCTGCACACTGCCAACCAACCACCACGTCACTGACAGCTCACCAGCAGCAGCCACTAGCCAAAAGCAAGTCCCCACGCCGACGACAACCACAGTATTCCACCCACCGTGGCAGACCAAGCTTCTATAAAAGGCAGGCATGAACGCTGCGAGGGGGAGGAGAAAAATCACAGAGGAGAGAAGACGAACAAAAAAAGGGAGAAAAAGATGAAAAAAATGAGTAAGAGTTTTACGTAATAGAGGAGTAAAAATGCAAAAAAAAAGGCAGAGAAGAAGAAGGGAGGAAAAATTTGCAGAGAAAAACAAAAAAAAGAAGAGGAAGAACAAATAGTGGAGAGGAGTAAGAACATAAAAAAAGCAAAAAGAATACAAAGAAAATTTGAGGTAAAATTTGGAATCTTCATCCCTCTCATGTTTGGTCTCTTTCACTCTCCCTCTACTGCATTTTTTTTCTCGATTTTTCTTTCTTTCTCTCTTTCTCTCGTAAAAACCAGCAAACATGAAGTCTCTCTCTCTCCCTCTTCATCCCTCTTGGACAACACTCCAGCCACTGTCTCTGACCACCGTGTGCCACCACGTCGTTGCGACAAGCTCCCCCCTAAACGTAGTAGTCAGCCACCACAGACCTTCTTCTCTAGCTCCGGCGACGAAAAGCATCAGCCAACAACCACGTAGACAGCCCATACCCGACACTTCAAGGGCTCTTTCTGACCACCATAGGCTGCTATTTTCGACGCCACCACGACAGAGAGAACCGCCTCGATCTCCTTTACTCAACGGTAGTGGCCGGTGAGCCCCTCGTGGTGGTCGATGGACCACCACTTCACTTTGCATGCATGGGGTATATCTTGTGCTCTTTGTATGCAGGGGGCTGGTCGGGGCTAGCCTAAGCCCAACAAGTTGAGCTGCCCATTTAGGTGGGCCAGGCCCAACTCAAAATTTTATTTTATTTATTTATTTTTCTAAAAAACAAAAAAATACATTTAAAAAATATTTTGTTTTCATGCATACGACCGGATTCCAAGATTTTTCCGTCATATTTTTTGTAAAAAATATGATATATTTTTCTCATGTTTTAAACAAAAATTGGATATCGTAACGAGTTTACTATTACCCATTGGTATTAAATCTTTTTTGTTTTAGCTTTCGTGGTGTAAATTTACATTGTAAAGTACACCCACTAATAAAATATTTTTACTATAATGTAAAATTACTTTGTACAATACATCCATAGATAAAAAGGATTTTAACTACGATATAAAATTACATTGTAAAGTACACCTGCAAACAAAAAAAAATGTTTTTTAAATGCAGTGTGTGTGTATTAAACTTAGAAAAAAATCAAACAACAATGCAGTTTACCTTGGTAAGGTGCACTGGGGGTGATGCGTCTTTTCTTTGCACAACAAGTCCCCTTACCCAACACTCTCGCAGACTACTAGATTCCTAGTAACCTCAATAGTAGGTGGTGACTCCTAATAATTATAAGTGTAATTTTTACGACTATAAACAACCCCATTTTCACCATGCATCGTTGTCTCCTCCAAATACCGTGGTGACGGTGGGGCGTGAAACACGTCAAAAATCATCGTTGCGACAATGTTGATGATACCATTCCTCACAAAACCTACTTGAAAACACCTTTTGATTGCAAATGAATCTATTGAAAAACTCGCGACTTATGATAATTATACATTAAATTTAATGATAAGGAGACTACGAGAGATGATTTGGGGCGTTTCAAGATACTCCTTGGCTATAAACACTGGGGTTGCGCTTCCTACGTGGAATGTTCTTATGGCCCCAGAATAATCAATAACTTTCTTTTAGTGGTCTCCTTGTGTATTATTAAATTAGTCACAAGTGCACGCTCCTAATCTCTCATTTGACCATTAGTTTTGGTCAATAATATACTCTAACTTTTCTTTTTAAAATGAATACCACACTTGATGGAGTCACGAGTAATCTTTATTAAAATACAATTTATATAAGCAACATATAACACTTCCAATCATAAACAAAAAAATTAGAATGAAGATTAACATATCATTTTATTCCAAATAAACTAATTATCTCATAACATATAATATGCTGTTATGTCTAATTATCACCTCGACTCGTCTAGCTCAATGATGAGTATGCGATATTCATGTAGTGTGAGGAGTACAATACCACCCTAGCACATGGTTGGCCCCGAAATGATCTTGGACATACCATCATGTCTAAAACTCCCACGATAATAAACATCATCTTCAATTAAATATCACTTCAAGAAGCTTAACCTTCCAAACCTCTTAAAGTTCTCCACGACATAAATTGAGCATAAAGTTGGTCACAATACATTTAATCTCATTGCACTTTCGCAAATGGTCATTACTTCTTTCCAAGCCTCTTGTTCCAAGTAATAAATCTATATGAATACATTAAACAATATTGCATATCAATAAATTTTATCTTAGATATGGAGGTGAATAATACGTTAGGTCACATTGACACCTCGAAAAACATGACCATATAGGTGTAATAAGACAGTGTGTAACGGACTATGTTGTTCATTAATAACACACAGGGCATTAATAATATCAATATAATTCAATTTATACTAAGATAGTCTAAATTGTCACACTATCTTATTTGGACAATGCATCTTAATAATGTTGAAGTAGTGTAATGAGACCTGTGTTAACTAAATGTTAGATATCTCACGACATATAACCAAAACAAAAAATAATAAGTTTTTTTTATATATAATACCCATATTACCTATCATAGCATAACAAAATATCATATTACAAATTGAGACTAAATAACTTACATTCAGGTAACTAACATACAATATATTTAAAGCATATACTTGATGTGATTGTTATGCATCCAGCTCATCTCGGTGGAACTCATTGACATGATTAAGATTTACGGTAAAATATCTAACCTTATATCATTTCACATGACAAAGTCATGAAATTAATGCATTCTTTACATACAATCTATATAAATAACATATTTATTAGAATCAAAACCAATAGATAATGGCTTCTATGTGATAGTGCCAAACATGTTATTAGCAAAACTCTATGACTCTTGTGTCACATATAAAAATTGCAAATTTTGAAACTATGATATATCCCATAATAATAAAACATAATACTTTAGGGTAAACAAAAAACATAGGTGATCAAAGATAATGCATATGCTCAATTCCATCAACACTATATATAAAGTTACATATTATTTTCTTGCACTAATATGTTATATCTAGTCGTACTATTAATTAATCTCACATTTCAAGAAAGGTTTGTATATATAGATTTTTTTCTTTTGATATGAAAAATAACAAAAAAAATATATTTTTATCGAATATCTATATTCATTTCACCAATACTATTTTGCCTTTTATAACAAAACCAAGGCCTTAGTGTTAGAGGTCTTTTAGTATCTTTGCAATGCTTTCTAGTCATTATTAGATTGATCAATAGTAGAATTGTTTTTCTCTTTCTTAAAATTTGTGAAAACCATTAAAAATTTAAAAGTTATCATCTTAGTTTTTGATATTTAAATTTAAATTTTTATTATTTAAAATTTTTATATTTATTCTTGGCCTTTTTATTAATTTAATACTTCTTTTAATTTTCATCCTTAAATCCTAATTTCTGATATATTATTTTCTTTAATATGGATTTTTTTGCTCATTTTGTTAAAATAAAATTTCTTTTCAATTTTTCCATTCAGCAAAAACTTGAAATTGTTCTTTTAATTTATTTTCTATTTAGATTTTAATCCTTTTTTTCTTAATTACTAGTTTGGTTTTGAATCTTTTGTATGTAATTTGATTTTTAAAAAATGTTATCATTAAATCTCTAATTAGTTTGAGATCAAGCTTCTCAATTCTCTCAAATGTGTTGTTTTTAATCTAAATGGTTTTTCAGTTTTGTTTTCTATTAGGTTATCCTAATATTATCATAAAGGTCATAAATGTAATGAGTTAATTCAGGCCAACTTGCTTCTTATTATCAGAATTACAAGTTTATCATGTTAAGTTGAATGTGTTGTTTCTTTTTCTTATCCATCTCATCTTTGTATTATTATGACAATTTTTTTTTAATTTGATGAATTTACCATAGTTATAACTTTTGTTATTATAAAATTAAAATAGAATTAATTTATCTAATTTTAGAAAAGAAACATGTAGCCTTCAAATATTATATATATTTTAATAGAAATATAATCTAGCTGCGCAGAATTAATGGTTGACGTCTAGTTTATTTACCTTATGATCCGGCTTACTATAGACGATAGCGAGCCCCTTGCTGAAGCCATTTGTTTCATCATAAATTATTCTGGTATTTTCTTTTAATGATGTATTTTATATATCCACCCCTTCACTCTCGCACTTAAAGCCATCATTATAGAGTCAAATACATTAATTACTTCGATTGTATTAATTAATAAATGCGTCAAAAAAGGATGTAATTTGTTATCCACATTACACCCAGCTTTTTTGTTGATGTTTGCGAACCACCTCTCCTTATGGAGATATAAAATAATTATAGAAGTTATTTTTCAAAACTTATGATTACTATTACAAAAATTGACGAATAATTTTATTCTTAAGCTAATTTTTTTTTGCTTGGTTTGTTGATTTTATTTTTGGACTGGATATATTTTCTAGAAGGTAAAATAATTTCATGTTATTTATTTATTATCTCCAATTCAGTCTTTAAAATTTTGATCATTATATATATATATATATATATATTATCACTTGAAATTTGATTTGATTTAATTTAATATTTATAACAATTTTGGATTTTATTCTTATTTTTTCTTATTTGATTTTTTTATCTATTAGATTTGATCCTTATATTTTTCTTCTTATTTGTTTAATGAAATAATTAATGAAATTATATTTTTCTGCTAATCTCATCATTTTCAATTTTTTTATCTATCATATTTCATCTTTTATTTTTGAAATAATTTATGAGATTGTATTAGTTTTCCTCAATCTCACCCCTTTTTAATTCATTTATCTATCAGATTTTGTTCCAATATTTCTTTTATTGCTATTTATTTTATTTAAAATAATGTATAAAATTGATTTTTTAATTTCATTCCCCTTTTAACTTTTTCACCTGTTAATTATGTCTTTATTCTTTAAATAATATTTTTAAAAATTAAGATATTGAAAAGTTATTCTCTAGCTTATTTTGGATGACATAAAGAAAAATTGAGAAGTGTTTTTCAATTTGTTTTACGATACTGTTAAATATTGAAAAACAATCCACTTTTCACTTGTTTTCTAAGAAACTTATTTTCAGTAAATAAAGAATGCTTCGGAAAAAGACTTCTATTTAATAGAGATTATATTTATCATGTTTTATTTTCAAGACAATGGATGGTGACAACTGAAAGTATCAAATTTCTATTATTTTGTAGCTCGGGATCCATGTTTATCATCCTCCTACTTTAATTGTTTCTTTTGAGGTACTATACCTGTAACTTCTTTAATGTTCTTTCTTTTTCTTCCCTTGTCTTTAAAGGCAGAGGCTAAGTGAGCACTCTCTGTCCTATGTTGCTCAAGTCTTTCATCTTCCTGAACACAATGTGAGATTAGTTCATTCAGAGACTAAGTCTCTTTCTAACAATTGTAGCTCACCTTAAACTGGTTAAATTGTGCGGGAAGGGATATTAAAACTAGATGCACTAGCAAGTCCTTAGAGAGTTCAAGCTGAAGTGCTATGAGCTTGGAAGTAAGATGAGACATCTCCAAAATGTACTCCCTTACATTTCCTTTGCCTTTATACTTCATTGAAATGAGACTTCTCAAGAGTGTACTGATTTCAACCTTTTCATTCTTAACAAATCTTTTTTCAATATTGTCAAGGAATTTCTCAGTTATAGTGATTTGATGAGACATTGTGCGCTGAATGCTTGTGGAATGACTCTCTTCATGATCATCATACACATGCGATTTGATTTCTCTCACCTTTCCATATCCCTCTTTTCATTAGAGGTACTCTCATCCGTGAGTGGTGGGGGAGAATCAGTCCTTAACGCAAGGTCGAGATCCATAACTCCAAGAACAATCAAAAGATTATCTTTCCAAGACTTGAAGTTAGAGCCATTAGGCATAGGAATTTGAGTTGATACTGGAAGTTATATTAGCAGGATTAATCGCTAAAAAAAGAACAACAACAATTGAAAACATGCTCATGTACCAAACTTATCTTAAAAGCAAAATCAATTCAAACAAAGTTAAAACCTATCTTAAGATATAAAGCACTCCATTAATATTTTATCTTTGGATAAAAGATTAATTTGTAAGTGATATCTTAATGTAGTAATCAAACATTGATAATAAAAACATGTCAAAAAAATCCTTTGGGTCGATTAATTATTCAGATGTAAAACCAAATAATTATCACATGTTGATTACTACAAGTGCACATGCATTTACTTTAAATATTGACCTTCCTTTGGGCCGATCAATAAGAACATAAATTGCATAGACATAACCCTTTATATTTAAAAATGAAATTAATCTCCAAAAATGAGGTCACTTTGGTGACATATTGTTTTAATTAATTCATTTTAATATATATACCAATATTTGAAAAAGAAATTTGCACAAGTTTTTTTAACAAAGTCAACAGTCAAAGTCAACAATTGACGTTGACCCTTGACCTCACGGCTGGACCAGGTCTGGCCAACTCGAATCCTAAACCAGCCTGCTGAATCCATATTTTATTATGGGCTAAAATTTCTTAAAGGTTAAAGCCCATAATACAACATAATTAATGTGGGCCTAAATCCCACAACTTTTATTAGTTTGGCCCACAACCCTAAATAAAACTATCACAAGCCTGTTAGGGCATGTGAATAAAAGAATTATGGCTGCAGCTACTAAATTATTCTTTTAGTTGTGTAAATGATGGTTGCAACCGTTAAGTTCTTCATCTTCACTGGTAGCATACAAGTTGCCAGTTATTTTCTTATATTGGCACCCTAATGGCTGCCAGTTCCATTTTCACTGGCAGCCCCTAGGCTGCCAGTTGATTTAATCTTCACTGGCAGCCAACAAGCTGCCTATTTTATTCACCTTCACCAACGCTGGTCATGTAATTAACACTAGCAGTCTACGGGCTACCAGTTTAATTTTTTTTCTTTATATTGGCAGCCATGGGCTGCCAGTTATATATATACATGGCTGCCAGTTATATATATATAATTTCTTCAACTAGGCAGCCTACAACAGGTTATCAATTCGTCTTTAATCAACACTGGTAAATCCAATGCTTTATATATTAGATTTCTAATTGGTTTTCCTAATAACTCAACATGAAATGGCTCTGATATCACTTGTTAGATCTAACATTTCATAACATATAGAAATTGTGTCCATGTCAAATTATCAAGAACACATAAACCACATAAACTATAAAGCGGAAGCGTACCTGAATCTATATCCAGAAGTCGCTATCTAGAGTGGTACATATGACCTTCCAGATTAACACGTTCCTTAGAAAGCTTTTTGATTCTCTCTTTATCTTAGTCCTATTTTCTCTCTGATAATGAGATGTCAGTGTGATAATGTCGAACGTGTAATCTAGGGACCATAACCATATATAGGCAACCAAGTGCCTTTTGACATTCTCACCTTTTAGTATTCCTATTTTAGTCCATCACTAAAATAGGGATAACCTCGAGATCTCAATACATTAAAAGTCCACACCCTATTAGATACACCAAAACCCAATTACCTAAAAAATACTTAGCAGATCATTTTTAATTAGGCTTCACTTTATTTAACAGTCTACAAATACATAATTATTCTCATATAAACCCAATATTGGATTAATGACCCAACGATATGATCTAGCTCCACATTTTTTTCTATTAAATAGGTACTAAAAAAGTCTCATGCACCTAGTTTTTGACGTATAATCTTTTCTGTAATCAGGGGTTTTGTCTAATTAATTTTGGTCAAGTTATATTTTTTTTTTCTTTTCAGATTTGTCCTCTAACTTTCCATTACACTTTCTATTTAATAAAAAATGTTGGAGAACTTTATGTTTATTTTCTCCCTGAATTGTTTTTTACCGTGTCGTCAAAGAGTTAGGAGGTGCCCACCGGAAGCAAAACAAAGCTACGTGAAACAGAGAGCCCAAAGAATGTTCTCTCTTGGAAGGAGGAGAGGTCCAACCATTTTGAGCGGCCTCGTATACAAGGGGCAAATAACATGCATGCTTGCCCACCAGGCGTACCGGCCCAATTACTTAACACTTGTAAAACAACATTACCGTGGTGTAGCAGGCCCAGTGGATCCACTGGACTCGACCCGGACCCCCCTTCCTTTTTGGGCAAAAAGAACGCCCCATCCGATCCCCCCCCCAACCCAAAAAAAAAATAAATTCTACCTTTCTAATTTGTTTCTTTGAAATAACGAATTCTTCTCCGAGAGAAAATTAAGCGAAACCAAATGAACTGTCGGGTTTCACCTTCCAGCTCCGCCAACTGCGGTGGAGGCACGGTAAGATCCACTGCTTCGCCTCGTCAACCTAACTACAGCGGCCGAGCTGTTCAAGTGCGTAAAACTGCTTCTCAATACTTTATAAAACCCTGAAGCTATTCCTAGCTGTTGTGCTTCTACTGTTTTTTAGGGTTTTAGGATCATTGTGGCTTCACACAACTCACTTTAACATATGGAGTTAACTTAAGCTCCTTTTTTTATGGTATTGTTGTTTCAAGCGTCATTGAATTGAAGTAAGATTTTTTATTCAAGTAGTAGCTGCTTGCGATTATGTATTTATCTGCTTATAATTAGTCCAATGGACCTCATTCCACGTTAGTTTTCAATTATACAGCTGATTAGGAATTAGTATATTTTCATTTTATTGTAGTGTGGGGGATCGAGAAACTAGGGGACGGAAATTTAGGTATGAAACATCATTGACAACTGACCTTTCCTCGGTAGGATTAGAGTATAATTAAATGTTATTTTTTGCTAATTAGTTTATGACAAGGAAGAGGCGACATTTGTAGTATAATGAGGATTGTTAGAGGTTTGCCACTTCATACATTGTGCCTCTGGTTATTTTTTTTTTCCAACGAGAATGCTTCTAGAAACTGGATTTGATAGCAATTGTATGAGTTGTGTCTATTTCTTTCCACTAAGCTAGTAAGGCTAAGACCTGTTATTCTTTCAAAAGGATGTTTCGCAGGAACCGATTTTGCTTAAATTCTATGAATTGATCTGATTAGATTTTAGACCTAAATCATGGTGTATAGAATGTCTGGCATTAAGGTTCTCTTCTCGTCCAATTGTCACCAGTCCATGCTTGAGGATTTAAGTATTTATGGTTTGGTTTTTTGCACTTCAAAAGAGGGATATGGCATACCTTTTGCTGTATATTCATCAGTTGATTGGTTAATGAGAAATTATATTTCTGTTCTGATTCTTATCACAGGAAGCATTGGAACACTTGGCATCAATTGATTTAATTGAGTTGTGCAGTGAAGCAAAAGTCGAGCGCTGTAGGGCAACTAGAGATTTAAGAAGTTGTGGGCGCTATGTTCAGCATGTGTTGAACTCTTGTGGCCATGCTTCCTTGTGCTCTGAGTGTAGTCAACGATGTGATCTTTGCCCAATCTGTAGAACACCTATTCCAAAGACTGGAATTAGGCTCCATCCTCGCCTTTACTATGAGTGCATAGAGGCTGGCCTTATCTCTAAAAGATGTGATGAAAGATTTAAGGAGAAAGAAGATTTTGACAATGAATTAACTGCTGATGTCCAGCGGCTCTATTCTTTATTTGATGTTGCCTTGGGAAATAACCTGGTTTCTTTGATTTGTCACTGTATCCCTTTGCTGCATCTACCTTGACCATGTCTATGTTTATTCACATTAAAAAATTGGTACATTTGATTCACTTCTAGTAATTTTAAATGAAATCTACCCTTAAAATTCTTGAAAAGGCAATGCCCTAAAATATCATTTCTTCACTTTTTTTCCTTGGTTTCTAAATGAAACATTTGAACTGTGAAAGTGATATTTGAAACATGAACAGCCTAATACTTTTATTACTGTGTGACTTTCTAGGCATTCATGCTTTATAGGAAATCTACTTTCATTTCTTGCAGAATATTTGGAAAAAAGATAAAAGGCTCCATGTAGGAACTTATGAATATCCTTAACATAAATTTAACAGATGTTACAGATATTTGCATGGATGAAAGTGCTGTGTCTAGCGATCCTGTCATTGCTTTCTTGTTGGATGAAGTGGTTGTCAAGGATTGGTGCAAGCGGACATTTAAAAAAATCGCAGTGGAACTTGAAGTAATATGTATCCTCAAAACCTTCAAATTTGATATTCTAAGGGCTGTTTTTACTTTGTGCAATCACATTTATATTATTTGGCTGATCACCAAAGCGTAAGAGTCTTAACATTTTGTTAGATAATCTTGAAGCAGAAGAAATGAAAACTAGGTTGAGTTTACTTCTTAAATTTTCTGTGCACTTGGCTGGAATATCCAATGTCCTTGAAGTTTTGGAATCATCATTCAAGGATAGTCTTTCAGCACGACTTCATGACTTGCAGCTTCTTCAAGAGAACATTTCGAAGGCAAAACAGGTTTGGTTGCTTAAAGGATTGAGTTGTTAACAGAATGCTACATTCAAATGTTTATAGGTTCTAAACTTATAACTTTTTCTGTTGTTCTTGCTTTCTTATATGTTGTTGTTCCATTCTACATAATGTCACCTTGTTCCATCCTATCATTTCCCCTTGTGAATATTTTGTGATATTCTCTTCCAAGTATTTTTAGAATCCCTTGATCTATTAGCTGATTTATGAAAAGCCCTCTAAGCAAGAAACTGAAGCTTGGAGTTCAGAAATGTCCTGCACATTTAGAATTCTTATTACCTGTATTTCTATCATTATCATCATTGTTAATAATGATACTGACTTGATGATTTCTGTGGAGCTGTGAACAGCTGTTTTTTTTTACTTCCACAAGTGTTATAGAAACCATAACTTGCCATTTTATGTCTTCTATTGCTGCATGCGACTCATAATCCTTTGCATCTGTTGATTCTTGATTTTCAGCATATGGAGGTTATAGCATGGTGTGTAAGACATCACTTTCTGGAGAATGTGAGGTCTCGTTATACCAATTTTTTGTCATGGCATTCCACCGTCCATGAAAGGAAATCAGCTGCAGTTAAGCGTGCATGGCCTGATATACCAAATCAACCTGCCGAGTCTAGCACACTAGCCGCTTCTTTGTTCATTGAAGATGCTCTTTCCAATCTCGAGATAGAGCAGAATCATATGCAAGAGATGGGAGAAGAGTCAGAACTTGCACCATTGCATAAGGATGGAGGGTTATTTTGCAGGTCTAAGCTAAAGGGCTTGGCAGCATGCTATCCATTTGAAAATCTTCGAGCTGCTGTTGATGTACTCTTTTTACATGGAAGTTCGGATCTGGTGCTTGCAAAGCAAGCAATTGTATCCTTTATCTCTTTGATTCTTAAATATGTCTTTGATAATTATTTATTCTCATCTTGTGGAACGTTATGCTATCCTTTGTTTTCTTAACATAAAAACAGTTTCTTTATTATCTTTTTGATCGACATTGGATGATGCCAGATGAAAGTTGGCGGCGCGTTATAGATGACTTTTCAGCTACATTTGGTATAACCAGGCATTCATTATTGGAATCACTTACCTTCTATCTTCTGGACGATAACAAGGATGACGCTCTGCAAGTAATTGAATGTCTACTTATTCTGATACCTAATTATTGCATTAATCTAATCATCTGCTTTATTTCTGATCAAGACAATGGATATAACGTTAAAAAATTGCACCAGGCTACAATTCATGTTAGGAATTGTTATTTTTATATGAACTATGGAATCTGGCAGTTAAAGGATACAGAAATATAACATACAAGCGACATCTTTTAATTTAAGTTCTAGGTATATGTATTTATTACTTAATGTGTAGTTAATAATACTGCTTGTTGAAGCAAAAAGTATCTGATTGAGTCGTAATTTAATTCGAATATTAGTCGAAGCTGTTCTTTTGTTTTCTTCTAAAGTAAAAGATTCAGAGATTTCACTGCTAACAGGTAAAAATGCTGTTACAAGAAAATTATACTCCGTTTGAAAATGTTGAGACCCATCAATGCATTCTTTATGCTATTGCTTAAAATGTGTCTTCATATCCAATAACTTGTGGCAGATATTCTGTATTGTTATACTAGTGTATTTGTAGCTACATTTTGGGAATGGCCGCAACACCTTTTCTAGTCATTAAAGTGAAATCTCTGCTTTCCAAGTTTATTTTTTGACAGTTGTTCATTGATTTATGTTGCTTAGGAAGCTTGCAACCTTCTTCCTGAGATTTCAGGCCCATCAACTCATCCTAAGATTGCCCGAGTGCTATTGGACAGGGGTAGTCCTGAAACAGCATTGATGGTCTTACGTTGGTCCGGGCATGATGGATCTCAAATGGTTTCAATCAGTGATGCAGTTACAGCAGTTCGGGTTAGGGTGGAGTGTGGACTGTTGACCGAAGCATTTATGCATCAGAGAATGCTCTGCGCCAAAGTCAGGGAAAACAAGTTCAAGGTTGGATCACCTCGAAATGCTTCCAATGATCTTAAAGGTGAATGCAGGACCTGGGAAAACTGGGTGGAGATACTGGTGACGGAAATTTGTTGTCTCTGTATCAAGAATAACCTGGTAGATCGAATGATAGGGTTGCCATGGAATTCAAATGAAGAGAAATATCTTCATAAGTGTCTCTTGGATTATGCTTTCCATGATCCTTCAACAACTATTGGAAGCCTTCTTTTTGTATTTTACCTTCAGGTAACTTCACTGATCTTAATCAACTTTGAGTAAGGTTTGAAACACAATTGATTTTTTTGTTGATGGATTTGTCACTTAAAAATGGAAAAGAAAAGAAATGTTGAACTGAATGTTTGATATGTTTAGTTTTGTGACCAACTTGGTTAAGTTTCGATATTCCCTACTTTGCTTTTACTCTTGCTTAACAATAACGTCTTTTTAGGTTGGAGACTGTTCTAGGATCAATGATATTTTAGTCTGGTTGAATTGTTGATGATGCATTTAATTGTATGTTTCTGAGTTGTTATTTTGCAATCAAATGTGACATATAGTCGTAATATTGGCACTGGCTCATTGAACCCCACATTAGGTACAGTTCAAAAGTTATCATTTTCCTTTTCATGTCTTCATGCTTAATCAAAATGTTCTCAAAGTGAAATTTTGGTTATAAATTGAAGGCAAAGTTCCTCCTCCATCACATTAACCAAGCGAAGCCACTAACTGCAAATGATTTGACAAATTCATCTCAATATCCTTTTATTTTTGAAAATGATGGCTTCACAGAAATAAAATTATTTGCTATCAGCCCCTACTATCTATTACCAACTGTTAGCATGTCTCTTGATCTCTGGTACTGAAATGAAAGCAGGAGTAAGGTTGAAAATAAATGAACACTGATGGAAGACAAAATTATATCTCATCTAATGTTTGTTTTAAGATCTGGATTTTAAAACCTGGAATACTAGTGGTTATTGCCTTTGACCCTGCTACTAGAGCAATCCTCCACAGGGAGTGTTATATCCAATAAATTGATTCTGTAACTTGTAATTTTGTGAATGATAATGTTATAAAATTCCACTTCTATCCATCCAATTTCTTATTACGTCTAGACTACTCAACAACGTGATCTATCACATATATTTCTCAATTCCAGCGATACAGATATGTGGAGGCATGCCATGTTCACTTCAAACTTCAGAGTGAGGAGCAGGAGTTCATTTCACATAATTCTCTCAGTGATGAAGCTTTATCCAGAATGAGATCAGCTATACATCACAGAGCAGAACTTGTTGTAAGTGGTTAAAATCATGTAGAATTTATGTGTGCATGCTGCATATGTGCCAAAAAGAAGTATGCTTTTTGACTGGTTCAAGTTTATTCTACAGGAAGTAGTGTTAAACATGAGGATGTCATTGATTTTAAGTTTGATTTCTTTTAATCTGATCTTTGAAATTAGAATAACACAAATAATTTTTTCCCAAAGCACCCATTATTTTAAAAGCACAAAAAGTGTTAAACATGAGGATGTCATTGATTTTAAGTTTGATTTCTTTTAATCTGATCTTTGAAATTAGAATAACACAAATAATTTTTTCCCAAAGCACCCATTATTTTAAAAGCACAAAATTAAAGCACCTCTTAAGGGCTAGGTTTTAGGCGCCGCAGTGTTGGACCAGCTAGAAGTGCCTAACTGATACTAGGTTTCTTAGAGTGAAATCATTTTCTATTAATGCAAATTTGTATATAACATCCCTGCATTTTATAGTAACTATTGTTTGGGAAGAAATTCATATGAAAGTAAGTGACCAAATGATACATTCTTTAACAGGTCCAATTCATTCAGTTGCTGCCAAAAGTTCAACAGGAACAAGTTAAAACAGGAATATTGCCACCTGAGAGCCATAGGATGTCTGGTGAAGTTGAAATTCAAGAAAGGGCTGATCTTCCCATGGTACAAGAGCCAAAGTCAGGCAGTTTAATGGTTTCATTGCCCTCGAATTCTTCTTTTGTTTCACTGACAAATCATAACATTATGCTCAATCCATCAGCTCTTGAAACTCCACCGAGATTTGGTTCATCTATCAAGAATCCTCACTTGGAACTGTGTAAATATGGTTCCTCATCAGGTCTCCATCAAAGGTTATCTAGCAGTCCAGAAAGAACTCAGAGGCGTCAAGTTAGTGTCAACAAAAATGTCAAATTTGATGGCATCTCAACTCCTATGATACATCATGGTAGTCACATGAATATCAAACCATTAAAAGAGACCAGCAGAACTCCATTAGAAGTGCTTCCAAACAGTAACCTGCTTCGCAATTTATTCGATAAAACATCACCAGAAAGGGAACAATATGGGTTTGCTAAGCAATTACGAAATACTACTCCTCCATATTCCCATAGGATTACAGCTAATCCAGTGGCTTTGTTTGGCGGCAGTAATGGTTTACCTAATGATAGAAACGATGGACCTAGAACTAAGAACTCTAAAGATGATCTGATGGACATAGCTTGGGGGTAAACAAATCTTTCCCCTTTGCCTATTTATACTCTCTTCTAATGTTTCCTTGTGAAAATATTCTAGTTCAAAGATACCCATCTTCAAAGCTTTGTTTAATTGCAGTGCAGCGCTCTGTTCTCATTCTGCTGTATTTATGTTTCCCTTATGTTTCAGTGGTAGAGAGGAGTTTGTTGTTGATGAAAGGGAGGTGAACGATGGGCTGAGATGGAGAACTGATGAAACCAGTGATGAGGATGAAGAGAATGTTCTAGAGAGAGTTGTTGGATTTGGTACTTATACAGCAACTGCAAGGAGAGTAGGAAAAGGTAGATTTGTCAGAAGATGAACGTTGTTGTTTTCTTTTTGCAACTTATAGGTGGCCCCCGACCTTACATGGTGGCATCTCAGGATAAGGGATAAGCAGGAAGTGCAAGAGGTAGCAGTGAAATGAAGCCATGAGTTTTATTTTTATTTTTTTATGGAGAGGGCTGCACTGCTAAGATTTCCTGGTTTCGATGAGGTATATAAGCCTACAGTATACTGATTCATAGTTTTCGGACATGGAGTATGAGATTCAGGCCATCTTCTCTCTTCCTTCTGTTGTGCTGATCAAATATGATTTTTTGGTGTTGGCTACTTTTTTATATCTTGAGAAGCAATTCAGGTTCTGATTCATGTACTCAAAAATGTCAAGGGAGATATCTCTGACAGTTGTTAGATTTTGAAAATAACTCAATTTTACAGGTGGCTTTTACAAGATACAATCTTTCAAAAAGGGAAAGATTTGCTTCTTTTTCTTCTTTACCCTTTGCGGAATGCAGTGACTTTTGCAAAGATCTCACTGAATTCTGCTAGAGATAAAACGAAGCAATTTCACCTTTTTTCTTATTTTACCGCTCTCACACCTTTGATTGAATTCAGTGTGGTTTTTGCAAAACTATTAAATTGGATAGTTAAAATTCCTTGGATTTGAAATCTTGTATTGGGTGGCTTTTTGTCAATCTTTTATCTAAATTAGATATTTAAATTCCAATATTGTTTACCATATTTATTTGATGTGGTATAGGTTCTCTGACTCTTGCGCCATATGCAACAGAAACAATATCGCTTGAATTACCTTTCTCATCAATGGTTCTTAGTCTTACACAATGATTGATGAAAACCAAATTCACGACGAGATTAGGATTGCTGTTGGATCATCATGTCTTCTAAAAATCTTGATTTTTTTTTACTTGTTATTAGATTTAGTTTTGTTTTTGGATGTATTGATTAAACATATTTTTTATTTAATATATTATTAAATAAATAAAAAAAAATCTGTAGCAGAATTCTGCACACGCACTTAAACTTCAGGCATAATAGTTAAACTTCTTAAGAGCGGCAATGAACAGAGCAGGGGAAAAGAATAAATGGGCATGACAAGAGTAAAGGTCCTGAAGGGTCTTGGACTTTTCCTTGCAGAACCCAATACAATCACTGAATTCCATTTTGCCATTGTATTGTACCCCTTCAAGAAAAGGCATTTGGTCAAGCAGGCGTGAAAGAGAGACTGCCACACTCCCCATCATGGACCTCACCTCGCCCGACCGCATTTCTGCAGCCAATTCAAGCCGTCAGGTCTTCATTCCCTCTCCACAACTCTTTATTTTCTTTTTTTGCCACTTTTCAATTTGCAACTCTCACAGGCATGTGCGGACTGTGGCTTCTTTTACTTGGTGAACCATGGAGTGGAACAGGAATTGCCTGGCAAGGTTTTTGAAGAGAGCAAGAAATTTTTCTCCTCTTGAAACTGAGGCTACACTCCTTGGCCTGCAGAGAGTCTCGATCCCCTTTCAAGTTCCAAAGGTTCTTTTCTCTCTCTCCCTTCTTCTTTATTTGAACTATCATGTTCCTTGACCCTTCTCAGTTATTTGAACCCTTTTAAAAGCCTTGGAATTAAATCAAGATTTTTGCTACTAGCTGTTCATGTAATGTAATTGATAAATTGAGAATCTGTATATTTCATTGATATATTACAACGGTATACAAAGTGAGAATTTATACACAACCTACGGTATACAAGCTGATATTAACAGCAGATCCTACAATTAAGCTAATAACAGTTACATACTATAATCACACAGATCACAAGAGTTGACATTTCCAGAAGCTATGATCACTCTCAATTAAATCGTATAATCATCTTTCCTTTAACAGTAATGAAAATAAGAATTTGGAAATAGTTCACTCGAAGGAAGAAGGGGATACAACTCGAATTAATCTTAATCATTAGCCTTCACAAGGTATAACTTCTGCTTTTGCTGCTGTCTTCATTTCTTCACATGGTTTGAATCTTACGTTGGACATCATGGCATGCCTTTCTTGAATCTAACATAGGAGCTGCTATACCTTGAGCATTTATGATCTGGGTTGGTCACAGGCTGTCTTTTAATTTGATTTCCTGGTAATTATTTTTTGAGCAAATTAAAATAGTATTTTTGGAAAGTGTGAAAGGTTCAGCAGAGTCTTCTCCGTTTCATGGAAAATTGTTCTCTACTTGGAAAGTTCTAACTTGGTGCTTATATTTTGATTGTATATAGCAAGGAAAATCTGAAAGAAGTGGCAATTGTATATTTGAACATAGCTAATCTTACATTGGACTATATGTAGTTACATCTTCATTCAAACCCATAATTTCTTTTCTGCAATTTTACTTTCTTCGAGGATATCAACAAACAATTTCCTGTATGCTTGTTAGAACATGGATCTATTGTCTCGGGTCTGCTGGGAAAAAAAGCTATTAAAATAAAAATATATTATTTTAATATATTGTTAAATAAAAATACTGATAGAAAAGGAAGACACATTTCTTCTTGCATTATCCAAAAGAGGGTCCGGTTCATTCACCCTTTTTAAGTATTGTGTCTGTCAGCATTTGCAGATCGATGCAAAAGTTTTCAAGATAGAGAGAAGGAAAAAGTGGCTGGTCCTTGTTGATTTCTTACTGGTTATTTAGCCGCGTAATTTAACATTTCTTTAACTTGAGGCGTCCTTTTCATTTAAATTATTAAAATTCTTACGAACGTTTATTTTAATTGTGATATATTTTTTATTATTAAAAAAACATTTTGCCCACATTTTCTTGCCAAAAATTTCTGCATCATAAATTTAAAAGTTTATCCTTGTATTTTAATTGTATATTTGTCTTTGTTAATGTGGTATCAGAGCTTTTTGGTTTGGGGTTGATCATGATTTCTTTTCCATCTTCACCTCCTCCTTCTTCTCTTCAGACTTCTACTTCCTCTTTCCATCTTCCCCCTTCCCCTTCTCTATGTCAGTCTACTTCTACTAAGCTTGCTTATCTATATGAAGTTAATCTTTTAGATGATATACAAAAAAATTCTGAAACAGACCTTCCTCTAGTCAATCCTTATCATGCTTTTGCCAAAAAATCTTCTTCTGTCATATGCAGTATTAAAATACTCATCAAACATCCTCCTCGTATGACAAAAGAATATGTTCAAGCTTCCTCTTTTGACCAATATAAGATTCTTGCTACTTCTTGAGAACAATTTGTTATTCTTGAAATCCCATTTGAATTTTCAGGCCAGTGGATTACTCAAGGATATACGCATATCCATCGTCTCGACTTGTCTTATCATGGCCGTAAAGGCTTACCTGTTGTAGTACGATTAGCTCTTTTAGATACCAGATATTTGGAGTATCAACATGCTTGCATTGGATCTCTTGAAACCACTTTTAATTGTGGCACAATAGTTGTTACTTTCTATCCCAATTTCAACATGGCTTTGGATGATCCTCAACTCCATCACTTTTTGAAAGTCCAACTACAGATTACTGGTGCTGATCAAGTCTTAGACACCTACCAAGCCACTCTTCATTACTAAATGACTTATAGGGTCCAAAATAATGCTTTTGATTTAGTACTCTCTGTTACCAATTATGCTTTACTCATCACTGTCGATACTAATCAAAAAGCCACCTGTACCCATGTCCCATGACAAATCCCGAAAGAAGAATTACAAAAATTACTTCCCTCTTCTTGGATTACCAATTACGAAAAACTGCACCAAAACTCTGTTCCTATACAATCCATGGAACTTGAGTTCACCAAAAAAACTAATGGTACTGTAGAAATTATTTGATAGAAGGGAGCATCTTCCACATCTTCCCCAACAATTTTTTCTTCCATCTCGATGGTGCAGCCCGTTCATGATCCTCTTCTAGTATCTATTGAGTCCTTCTCAGATGATGATCAACCCATCTACTCTTTTACAGAGGATAACCATGTTTTTTGGGACACTTGCCATTGTGATAGTTGTTGTAATGAGGCCAGGGCAGATGAAGATGATACTCCCAGGCACAAAAGAAAATCTTCTGCTACAAAGCTAAAATCCAGATACAACCATGGAGACAGTACAATTGACACCTTGGGACAACCTTCTGGAAAATTTGACTATCTTGTCAAATATACTCCTCCTTGTTGGGCATCCCCAGAACAAGTCCCCACAGTTTCTATGTATCAACCCACAAGACCTTATGATGATTTTCTTGCTTTACAAGAACAAGTTAAAGACAAAGTTCGTACTCTTCCCCAAGTCCAAAATCCTCCGGGTGTTGATGCTGATGGCCACCCTAAACAGGTTACCCAAGCTGAAGCTATTCTCAATTGGCAAAGCCAAAATGCCATTGCTCAAAATTCCGTTCTTCATCGCATTGAATCCAAGGTTGACTTGGCACAGACTAATCTAAAAAAGATGACAGTTTCTATTGATTCTCGATTTTTACATCTAGAAAAATTGTGTGCTGAAATTCAACAAAGGATCTCCACCATTCATGAGTATCTACTTCTTCAAGCTTCTACTGACAACCGTATAAACCCTAAAAAAAACAAGAAATTCAGTCTCTCAAAGTACAACTTAAGTCTCTTCAGACCGAGTTAGCCAAATCCAAATCAAGGCCTTTACCATTCCCTGAACCTTCACAGACTAAGATGACCCCCTATTATACAAATTCGTATTGGACTAAACACTCCCCTTCTTTCACTCCACAACCTTTACCTGCTACACCTCAATTATTTGGAAACCCAGACTTTGAAAACCTTTTCCGAAAAACTTACTCTAAACGTGTTAAAGGGAAAACCCAAGTGTCATCTAAAAAACCCAGATCACCAGTCCTTATCATCTCCTTATCCTCTTATTCTTTTGAATCTATAAAACATTAACCAGATGACCCTTTCCAAGACTCCTAGGACCCTTATCAACTTACGATTCAGTCTCACAAATATTCCAACCCTATCCAGTCTTTACTCACCACCTATTCCCACCAAACTATCTCTAAAATTCTCACTCATGAACCTCTTGCCAATACATCTGAAGAAGAGACTCCTACGGATGATAACACTCTTGTGACTTCTGATGATGATTCTTCCGACACTTGTTCCATGCCACCATTACTAATGGCTGATCCTCCTCCAGCACACTCATCAGATTCTCAATCTTCCCGAACTAGACAAGAGCCTCCACCAACCTCTACCACCAGAGTTAGTGTGGATGAACCAGTCAGCAGTGATGATGAAGTAAATCTTAACCCTCGCCATTATCAACCTCATATCCAATCTTCAAATACCGGTGGATATTTTACTTTGGATGACATTCTACAAGTAAAATGGCGAGATAGAATGCTAGAATTCCATTCATGGCTGACTAGTTATATGCTCAAGGACGGAGCAACCCTTCGAGATGCATTACAACAATTCTCTATAAAGTTCTCTAGCACCTTATGGGATTGGTTTCATGCCTTAGGAGATTATCGACAAATACAATTTGTGAACAGTACGTCTCTTTCTGAAGCTTTGGGCTGGCTCCATTATGAATTTCTTAGAGAAGCATTAAATGACAAAGAAATAGCAAGGTATGAGTACTTCAAAATGAAGTGTTGTTCCTATCTGAGATCTGATCTTGAAAGACATTTTAAAGAGATGAGCCGACGATACCATATTCTCTCTGGTCCTAATGATCCAAGCCTCAAACATGCCTTTTTGGCCTCCATACCTAGAGATCTGCCTGATGAAACGTTCAGACTATTCAAAATCTGAAAAGAAGTCATTGACAACCAATCTCTAGGCACGATCTTTCATCAGGTGTTGGAAGCACTCAACAAAATGTGTGATCAATACAAGTATTTCACCAAGATATTACAGTCTGATAAAACTATGCTCCGTGTCTGCAAACGACCAGATTTGAT
Organism: Salix exigua; assembly: GCA_032356905.1. Lineage (NCBI taxonomy): Eukaryota > Viridiplantae > Streptophyta > Magnoliopsida > Malpighiales > Salicaceae > Salix > Salix exigua. The sequence continues at coordinate 10,730,796 of CM063588.1, read as the reverse complement.
GATAAAATGCTCAAACAATGCTGATTGCAATTGTTCCATAAAAAGAAAAGACATTTCAAGAAAATCCACAGATCTTCTTTTAATGGACGCTAGAAGAAATGGAAGTTCCTCAGAAAATGCCACACCAGACGCCCCAAGCACTTCCCTTCTAGCTCCAATAGATGCTTCATCTGTAAGCGCAAAGGTCACTTTGCAAGAGTCTGTCTAAAGAAGCAAGCTCAGTCACTGAAGTTAATTGATTTCCTAGCCCAAAATACAAAGTTCAATCCTGATGATGATGAAGTCGATTCCCTATTCTCCCTCACGGATGAGCTCACTCCAGACACCATAGCTGTTGTTGCTAATGAAAGTTCTGATGATGAGATCTATGAACTCTACCAAGCCCAAACTACCAGCCCCCCTTCACAGCCAATAGCTCTAGCCCCTGTTACTATTCTTACATCCACATATGTCAAGCCCATCAAAGCCATAGCCTTATTTGATACAGGAGCCCACAAAACCATTCTTAATCCTAAACTTCTTCCTCCTCATTGTTGGGTCACCCATAAAGAATACTTCCGTGCCGCTGACAATCAAGTTTTCTGCACCCAATTCAAAAACAAAAGAACCATTACCATACAAATCCTTCCACAATGTTCAGTCAAAACCTATGTTCTTGGATCTCATTTACTTGGAAAGGATTTAGTTATTGGATTTGATGTTTATTTCAAATCTAAGTTCAGAATCCTTTCTCGTGGTATTCAGTGCAAAACTCATTTTCTTACATATACAATTACCCCTTCACTTTATGAACTCCAACCTTTACTCCCAGACCATATTGCCCTCATCAAAGCTCAAATCATTCAACACTCATGTTCAAACTCTCACCAGGAATTTCTTGCTAAATGTTCTCATTCCTTATGGCAAAATCCGTAGTTTTTTATCAGGCTTCCCTTCAAGCTTAATGAAGACATCAATCCCATAAAAGCCAGTCACTCTGGAATGAATCCTGAGCACAAGATGCTAGCTCAAGAAGAATGTGCTCAATTACAGGCCCAAGGATTAATTGAGCCCACAGACTCCTCATGGTCTTATGAAGCCTTTTATGTTAATAAAAGGTCTGAACAAAAAAGAGGCAAACTCAGGTTGATAATTAATTATCAGCCATTGAATCATTTTTTACAAGATGATATGTTCCCCTTGCCAAATACCATGACATTATTTGCGAACCTCCACAATGCCAAAGTGTTCTCCAAGTTTGATCTTAAAGCTGGCTTTGGGCAACTTGGCATTCATCCTGAAGACAGATACAAAACAGGTTTCTGCATACCAGACCATCATTACTAATGGCGAGTCATGCCCTTTGGTCTCAAAGTAGCACCTTCCTTATTTGAAAAGGCCATGATTAAAGTATTTTAACCTCTACTTCAATCAACTTTAATCTACATCGATGACGTGCTACTTTTCTCAAAAAACGAGGAGTCACATGCTAGGCTATTAAAGCAATTTACAGAGCTCGTTCACCATCATGGTATCATGCTTTCTGAAACCAAGATGCGTATCTGCCAAAAGGAAATTGAATTTCTTGGTATAATTATACAGATGGTGCTTACACACCTAGCACCTATATAGATGAAGAACTCCAAAAATTTCCTGATGGTCCCCTCACTAGAAGACAAGTCCAACAGGTCTTGGGCATTGTCCAATATCTTAGAAATATTATTCCCCGAGTTGCACAGATGATTAGGCCACAGAGCTCATGTTGAAAAAAGATGCAGACCCTTGGACAAAAAAGCAGACACAAGCAGTCAAACAACTAAAGATAGCCACACAACACCTACCTGCTTTAGTCATTCCATCAACAGGGTAATGTATACTCCAAACTAATGCTAGTGACAAATATTGGAGTGCTTTTCTACTTGAAGATAAAGAAGGCCACCGACACATATGTGGCTACAAAATTAGGTTTTTCAAGGAGTCAGAAACCCACTATCACTCCACTTTCAAAGAGATCCTAGCTGTAAAGTATGACATCCAAAAGTTAGAGCCTTATATTTCTTTTATTTTAATTTCATTCTTTATTATTATATAGATTTTGAAATGATCATTATAATTTGTTTAATATTTTTCTATAATGGTTATTATGGTTTCAAACAAGTCCTAACATTTTATTGGTACTTCATTTTTACAAAGGTTATTTTCCGAAGATTTGATTGATACTTCATTTTTACAAATATTTATTTTTATTATGATATAATTAAATAAAAAATCTACATGATATAATTAAATAAAAAATCTACTTAAGTTCATGATTTAGGTTGATATGTTATATCATTGTCTTAATATTCAAATAAAAAAAAACGTGTCATTTTGAGTTTTTTCTTCATAAAATCTAAATTTTAGCATTTATTTGAGTTGTTTTTGGATTCACTAAGTCAATTTGATGGGGGTAAAGTCAATTCTCATGAGTTCATTTTAAATCTGGTGTTAGACAAGATATTAGGCCAGGAGGTTTCAAGTTTGATCCAATTTAATAACAAAGTTTCCAAATAGTGCTTTATTTAGAAAAAAAAAGCTATCTTTGATTTTTTTGATTTTATCATTTTTCTGGCCTTATGTTTCATCATTCTTATCCGATTATACGTGGTTATCTTAAAGTGGTCTTTTTTAAATTATCATAATCTCAAACAAACATCTAATTATTTGGATGACATCCAATTTTACAAGTGTCTAATTTTATTATCATATTATTAAGTTAAAAATATTTTTTTAAAAAAAGTTGTTAAACTTCATGAAACTCACTATCCAAGAGTGTTTAGTGGGTCAAGCAGCAAAATTCATGATGTGTTAAATATAGTTATTTTAATATTAGAAAATATCATCTTAATATTTTTATATAGATCTAAATCATGTTTTTTTATATAAAATTTTCTTTCATTCCACCAAACAAATGCTTCACTTTATAGTAACTCATGAAATTAATTTTAAAACATAACTAGATAAAGAGTTAGTCAATTACTCGGACACTAACTAAAAAATTAGTCAATTATCCCCTGTACCTTGTGATATCGACAAAAAAATCAGGGGAATAAGTAGTGTAAGACCCCCGGTTCCAGTGGTTGTGTTTTGTCATTTAAGAGGGTTAGTTTTGTTAATTTACTATGCAACAAATCTAGAAATAACATCCATGTTCTCTAGAAAATTCAAAAATGCTCCCGGTCCTATGGGATAAATTTTTTTGATCTTGGGTAAAATGATAATTTTACTATTTGAATTCATAGTAATTTGTGTTTGTGTGAACATTAAAATTGTGAATAGGAAAAACAAGACGTGTTTTATATATATACTAGCTATATTGCCTCTACGTTATTGCGAGCATTGTTGTGTATATAATATCATATAATTAAATCCATAATGATAAACTTATAATACATACTGAATAAAAAGTTAAACACCAGAACATAAAAGAGTTTGTTGCGCAAATATAGATTACATCTTTTAAAATGTACGCAGTGTGTCACAAAAGATGACTAGAGCACAAACTATACAACTTATGCACCATTGCAAAATAAAGGGATGTTAAGGTGCAAAACGAAGTGAAAACCCCTTCTCAAAATGAGACATCTCATTTTGTTGCTAATCTTCTAGGTAATAAATGAAATGATAAGAAAATGATGTCATCCAATAGAAAATTGCAGTATATATCTTTAAAAAACAGCTTGAAAAAACAACTATAAAAATAGAAAATTCAGAACAAATGCATCAAATCAGCCAAAAAAACAGTCAAATACTAACACCATATGTTGCAAAAATCATTGCAACCATAAAAAAAGAGAAAAAAAGAAGAGAATGCTATATTCAGGATAAAAATTGGAGCCTTGGAAAACCATCATGCCAAATTATAGCAAGGGAACACATAGATATATAGTTCCAACTGAAAAGCTCAACATCTTAAACAACATCAACCTTAACAACAATAGAAACAATCTAGGTAATAATAGCAACAATAGAAGCAAAAATACCATCAGCGAGTAACTATAAAGAAAACAAATATCACCATTAAAAAACAGTAGCAACAATATTTAAAACTAACTGAATGCATAACGTAGTTACGTGGCCAATCATATAGTATATGTATTGGCTGCAACATGCGTATCCCATTCACTTTACTAACAGAAACTAAGCATGTATATGTTTTTCAAGCATCTTGTTGAACTTGTCTAGTAAAAGAACATGCAGAGCCATCATTATCAAACCTAGGTTTGATACAAACATATCTACAATGCAATATCAAAAGAACCAAAATCCTAGAATCAGAACCGAGTAGTGGATGTTGAGCTATGAACTCTATCATTGTTTTGCAAAATGAAAGTAAATTTTACTATGAACAACATAATAACATATCCAAACACATTGTCTTGCACAAAATACATCAAAACAACCAATACACAATCTTAGCAATAACAAAAACAATCTAGGCAACTATAGTAACAATAGAAGCAAAAATACCACCAGTATGTAATTATAAGAACAACAAACATCAACTTTCAAAATAGCAGCTGCAATATTTAAAACCAATTGAAAGCATAATCTAGTTACATGACCAATCATATAACATATATATTGACTGCATTATATCATATAACATATATATTGACTGCATTATGCCTCTTCAATTAAGCTTAGTAAAAGAGACCAAATCAACTGAATGCATAACCCAGTTACATAGCCAATCATATAGTATTTATATATTGATTGCACTATGCCTCTTCAATTGACTTTAGTAAAACAAATTAAGAATGAATGTCTTTGAAATAGCTTGGTGAACTTGTCTAGTAATAGAACATGTAGAGCCATGATCATCAAACTTAGGCTTGATGCAAATATATCAACAAAGCAATTTCAAAAGAAGTAAAAGCCTAGAATGAAAATCAAAATGTCGATGTTAAGCCACAGACTCCATGATTTTTTTTGTAAAATGAAAGATAATTTTACTATGAGTAACATATTAATATTCAAACATAGTGTCTTGCACAAAAAACTATTAAACGGCCAATATGCAAGTTCAACAACAATAGAAACAATCTAGGTAACAACAACAATAGCAGAAGAAAAAAATACAACCAATAAGTAACTATAAAAAATATAAACATCAACAACAACACTCAAAACCAATTGAATGCATAACCTAGTTATATAGCCAATCATATAGTATATATATTGATTACACAATGATTCTCCCATTCACTTTACTAATAGAGAGTACAGATGTATATGTTTTTCAACTATAGGCATTATCATCAAACTTAGGTTTGATTCAAACATATCCATAAAGCAATATCAAAGGAATCAAAATCCTAGAATGAAATTTGAAATTTGGATGTTGAGCTACAAACTCAATAAACTTTTTTGTAAAATGAAAGCAAATTTTACTATGAACAACATAATAAAATATCTAAACATAATGTCCAACACAAAATAAAGCAAAACAACTACAACCCTAACAATAATAGAAGCAGTGTAGGCAACAATAGCAACAATGGAAGCAAAAATATTACCACCAAGTAACTATAAAAACACACAAACATCAAGCTTAAAAACAACAACAGGATTATTTAAAATCAATTGAATGCACAACCTAGTTGCATGGTTAATCATATTGCTTATATATGGATTGCATTATTCGTCTCTCATTCACTTTACTAACAAAAACTAAGTATGTATATATTTTTCAAGCAGCATGTTGAATTTGTAACGTAATAGAAAATGCAGAGTTATGATGGTCAAACGTAGGGTTGATCCAAACATATCCACAAAGTAATATCAAAAGGATCAAAATTCAACAATGAAAACTAAAATGTGGTTGTTGAGTGACAAACTCTTTTTTTGGGTCAAATGAAGGTGACTTCTACTATGAACAACATAATAAGATATGTTGTCTAATGATTCAAAGTTAAAAAAGATGAATTCAATACTACTTGAAAAGAAAATATTATTGAAAGTATTATTCAAAATTCAAAATTAAAAAGTCCAAACTCTTTTTAGCCTTTAGGTGGTAGCTATCTTTGTTAGTGTCATCCATAATAAAGCCTTGCTGATGCTGAGATGGTGAGGTGCTGTCAGGTGGTGTTATTGGAGTAAGTGTATCCGCCTGAACTATTGATGAATATTCAATAATCATGGTTGTGGGAGTGGTTGAGGACTCAACACCAAATTATTCTAACTAATTCACTAAAGACTGTTTTATGCATTCATCAAAAACATTTGTAACATATATGTCACATCTGCTCAGTGCTGATTCATAAGCCCCAAAACGTAGGCCCCAAAACGTAGTTGAAATATTTTCATCTTGTTCAATACTTGAGTCATTTGTGGTGGCATTGCATAAGGATCAACAAATTTTTTTTTATAAATTAGATGATGTGCCGAGGTGTTGAAAAAGTTCTTCGCAATTTTTCTAGATAAGAAGAAGTTTGTAACATCTTTGCCATCAGTTACAATGCAGTTAACCTTAAACTTGCACCAACATATCAACGGTTATTTGTAATTGAGTAAAATATATATTTATTGATTTTCTTGGAAAATAAATCTATAAGAAATAATGGAGTGTGTGTTGAATCTTTTTTACCATGGAATTGGTGGAGTCTGGAGTTCCATGTTCAAATCATCTAAGGTTGTCTGAGGGTCTAGAGAGTGTTTTAGTACTTTTTGAGCATGTTTTGCACCACCACCTATTAAATAGATCATAACCAGTAATGGATGGTCTGCAAGTCAAACACATTCTAAGGGAAAAGTTAAAATAAAAGCTAAAAACTAATGTTAAAAGAGTACACAAAAACATTAGTAATAAAACCTTATGTTGATATGGGTCCATGCATAAGATCTCTTGAATTGTCTTTTGGTTTTCATTTATTTGTTGATCCAATGACACAACAACATTCAAAGATGGAGGAAGTTTATGGACATCAAGTGACATCTGACTATAACTAAATTTAACAAAGGTTGATATAGTTAATATTAAATATTGATTGCTTAAGTAAAAATAAAATGATAAATATTTTGAGAATATTAAGGATTTACAATTATATGGAAAAACTTCCGGAAATTTGGATTGAAATACCAAATTGACACAACAATCCCAGTTAAGTTTGCTACACCTGAATGCAAGTAATAGAATTAGAAGTAATAAATAACAATTAGAAAAAATAGTAATTGTACAATAAAGAAAAAAATGGTATGATGCTATTATATTAAAAACAATACAACCAAACTCGAAATTTTGTAACTCGAAACCCTGCAAAAACAACAATAATAGAAGATTATTGTGCATTAACGATATTATCATCAAAGCTCCGAGCAACATCGCGCCATAAAGTAACTCGTAGATCTTCACCCCTGTCTAAAATTTGGATTTTTTAGACAAAACATTGAAAAATGTAAGCTGGAAATGTAAATTTTGTAGTGAAAATACCTTATATTCTTAATGAACCAATATCTTTTCAATTGATTGGATTGCTTTAAGCCTGCACAGAACATCTAAAATAATTGAAAGATTAATTAAATAATGTATCAGGTATTCATTTTTAATAATTTGTTTTTTTTTCATACCTGTAAGAATTCTTGATCTCTTGCCTTTGGTTAAAACATGTGCAAAGTCAATACGGTGAAATTGGTATCGCGACACATCATGTTTAGCAAAATCGAGATGTATTATCTTGGTATCAGACTTTAAGTCGATAATTGCTTTATGATCAACCACAACATTAACACCTCGATTTTCATAGGTGTAGAAGTCTTTAATCTCAATATAACAACCTTCAATTATATTAAGATTGAAAAATATTGTATCTCTCACTTTGGACAATCCTTGTATGACTCCACCCTACCATGTAAAAAGCGCAGGATAAACAATATTAAAATTTTTAAGACGCAATTAAAACCGTTAAATGTTAATAAGATAAAGAATTGATAGCCAATATATCTACCCAATTTTTGTAATTAAATACCATTTATGTTGATTAAAATAAATTACTACAACATAGAAACAATGGAAGAACATCGAAATACAGATGGTAGTGTAATCCATGTAATTCATACATGAAAAGAAAGTAAGAGGATATATAAAGTCTCTTAGAAAATTGCAACAAAAGAAACAAACATACATGCAACAAACATATAGTTATAAACTACAAATGATATGAAGGAAAAAGTAAATAAGATGTTGAACTGCACATAGGACATCTAAGTATAGAACTGCATAAATTGCTGAGAAAACATTGTGTAAATTTTAAAAACCTAGTGGCCAACCAAAAGACAATTGAAGCTACTTGTTTTCCCATTATGCATTGGCATCCAAATGTGGCAAACTCTGGCTTGTATCAATGGATGAAAAAGATATTTATTGATATTTTTCAAAGGAACACCATCAATCTGCATAATAAAAGAAAAAATAAGCTAATGTGGATGGTGAAGGTAATATAAAAAACATGCACACACACCTTTAACAAACAAAAAATAGCTTGTAAAAAATAAAAAATGCATATAAAAGAATTAAGTTATAATGTAAGACAAAAGAAATAATTTTGAATGGGAAAAAGACCTTTTGGCAATTAATTGAGGATATCTTTGTAAACAATATTTTTAGCATGATCAAGCTTCTTTCCCTCCTGGTTACATGAAATGATTTTTAAACCTTTTTTGGATGTAACCCTCGAGAGTGCAAAATATAGTTGACCATTTGTAAAAACTTGCTCCTTTAAGAAAACACCAACAAATTGTAATGATTACCCTTGACTTTTATTGATTGTCATATCATATCATAATCTTATTGGAAATTGTCTTCATTTGATTGTGAATGGGTATTTTCCATCATTAATTGGGAAGACAATTCTTGGGATAAAGACTCGATCACTAATGTTTGAGCCTGTTATAATTTGAGTTTCAATAACTCTATTAGCAAGTTGCGTGATGATAAGTCGTGTTCCATTACATAAGCCTATCATTGTACTAAGATTCCTAAGCAACATAATTGGTGCTCCTACTTTTAAAGCAAGAATGTGAGAAGGAAGACCATTGAACTCAAGCTGGTTTATAAACTCCAATGGATATAATAAGTTCATATTGTCATCATCACTGGATGATGCATCAATAGAATCACTAGTAAGATAAATGCATTGAGGACTATGTGTAACTCCAAGTATAAAATTATTTATTTTAATAATAATAATATTATTTGGTGTTACGATAGCCCTTTCTCTAAAGTAAGATGCTTCAAGAGTAGGTAGCTCAATGCCTGGATAAATAGCTGAAACCATAGCTTCAATTAGATTACTAGAGGCATGTAGATGTAAACCTTGTGGAATTTTAACCAAAGATTCATCCTAAGGAAATCAAAAAAGGCACATCACAAAGTTCTCCATCACCTATCTTAAGAATCCATTTAGCAAAAGCTCTAATTTCTTTGAATTCATCAGGACTAAGACCATCAATTGACAATCTCATATTTTGTTTCAACAACATAATTTCAAATTTTGTCCAGAGTGGTGAACTACTTAAAGAAGCATTAATAATATGTTATTTTGTTTCTCTAGGGATAATAGGGAGAATTTGACGATAATCTCCACCAAGTAAAATTGATTTTCCACCGAAAGGTTGGTTATGGTTGGAATGACCAGTTTACCCCAATATATCATGCAATGATCTATCCAATGTTTTAAAACTGTATCAATTATTCATTAGAGCTTCGTCCCATACAAAAAGTGTTGTCATTTCAATCAACCTTGAAAGATGATTATTTTTCTTGATTTCACATATTGAGTTCATATTTATAGCAAGAGGCGTCTTAAACCTTGAGTGAGCTATAAGACCACTAGGGAGCAGAATAGATGCAATCCTTGATGATGCAGCATAAAAAACAATTAACCCTTCTAATCTAATACGATTAATAAGTGAATGCCACAAAATATTTTTTCCTATGCCACCATGCCCGTACATAAAAATAAGAGATTGTTGATTTCTAGAAATTGATTCCATAACTCAATCATAGATCTTTTTTGGCATGTGTTAATCAATGAAACTGATGCTGAATTATTGCTTCGAAGCTCAGAAACATCATAATTGAGCTCTTCTCTAAGGAGCTTGTTTCTAATTTCATCCATTAGACGATCATTTGACAAGGGAAAATTATAGTCTTTTTTTTGCATATGTTAATCAATGAAATTGATGCTGAATTATTGCTTCGAAGCTCAGAAACATCATAATTGAGATCTTCTCTAAGGAGCTTGTTTCTAATTTCATCCATTAGACGATCATTTGACAAAGGAAAATTATAGTCTTTGAGGGATGTTGCTTTGGCATTAATAAATTGGTTAAGTTCATAAAGAACATAATTCTTAAGATCATTGAAATGAAGATCATGTGGAGAGAAGGATGATAACTGGATTTTTAATGTCGTCATGTATTGTATGCCAAAACAGATCAAGCAAATTTTGAGGGTTTGCAATCTCACAGAATAGAGTAACACTCACAAAGAGTTGCCTAAACTGCGAGGAGGAAGCAATTAAAATAGCTTATGAAAAAGCTTTAGCGTATTCATTGTCATCCCCAAGGAGACCAAGTGCTTTGAAGCTGAGTTGAAAAGTTGGATAAACAACATTACAGATACAATGCAGATATTCAAAGCTTGTAGCTCTTTTAACATGATTTAACATCTTTAAAAAATACAATTTCCCAACAGCAGGATGCACATATGTTATACGTTCAAGAGAAAAACATCTTGTTTTGCAAATCCATTCTTTCTACTCAGGATCCCAAACATATTTGTTCAGAAATTGCAAGTAATATAATTGTGTTGCCTCAACATATTCTTTGTTTCGATCAAACCATCCAGCGACAAGTGTGTTTGAAGTCTTTCAACTGCTGGATTTCTTTAATGGATAGGAAATTGCAAGAGACACCATATAGCTTCATAAGGAAAAATAAATCTACAATTAAGATAACCCTGAATCTCATCGTTTCTCTGACTTTGAACAACAACCCGACACCTATTAGATCCCTTGCTAACATACTTAAAAACATATTTTATGAGCATTGATCAACAACAAATCTCAACATTCACATGAGCATTATAACAAATTAAAAGTTCTCTATTGTATGGGACAACATAGGAATTAGAGAGAGCAATGCCATTTTTCAGAACAAATGAGCCAGGAAAATTTCATTGATTGTAAATACATGAAATGTTTAGAATTAGAGACAAAATTTTTCAGAACACAAATACATTCTCACCAAACACTGTCGATTCTTTTATTTTATTAGGGAAATGTTTAGAGCATTTATTTCATGCACTGGGCTTTTGGGCTAACAATCCTGCATGGTCCATGCACCATAAATTTGCAAACAATTCCATAATAATGAGGATCATCTACTTTATCTGGTAGTTCAGTTGAAATAATTGAATCAACATCCTCAGGCAATCAAAATTTGTATTTGGAAGCAAGCCAAATCAATAAATGAGTATGGGGAAAGCCTCTTTTTTAGAATTCAATAGCACAAACATCTACAAAGTGGGAAAAAATTAAAAAAAATATTGTATTGAATGAACACTAAAAAAGGAAAATAATAAGCATAGAAAAATACCAGCAATTGTATTTCCAAAGGGCTTTTCTAATTTAATGAATGAAATAATAACATTAAGTTTGTATTGAAATACCCTTGCAATTATGTCAGGTTTGTCTCCAGCTTTATAATTTTGGCATTTTTAATCCCTTTGAATTTATGGCCAATTAACATTGCAAGTGAATGTTATAAAAATGTGAGGGTTACCATAATAATGACATATAGTCATTATATCATGATAATTGTTCATCATGTATCGAGGGCTTCTAGTTAAAGAAGATGGGAGGATGATTTTTCTAGAACTTGAACAATTAGCATCTCCTCTTAAAACAACCTCTTGGATGCCTTTATAAGATTCACTTCTAACATTCTCTTGGTTTGAGCAAATGAAATATAGACGCTCTTGCTCAACATTCACAAATGCATCAACCAAAAATTACTGATAAAGTCTTCTGCCTTTGGTAAGAGTACTACTATCCCCTAATCTTCCTTGAATGACATAAGCATAATATGCTCTAATTGTTACTTTTTGATGTTTTGCAGGAGCATAATGCTCTTGATTTGTGAACAAAATCTTAGTATGATAGCCATCTTCACCATAAGGAAATAAGAGTGGATACTAAAGAGATATAAATTTCGGATGCAATTTAGAGATCCTGCGTAGATTCCTAAAATAGCTTTCAACAAAGGATCATCATACTGCTTTGATTCACCATCTCTTTTCCCAATCAAACAAAGATTGAAATTCGGGAATCCACCTCCATCAAGTCTATGTCTAACTTGACGAAACAATTTGACTAATTCATTGGAAGAATCAAGCATGGCAAAAAGTTTCTTGACAACATCTTAATCTAAAGATGATTGACAACCATCATTATTAAATAGGTGTAGTTGATTAGCAACTTCATTATCTATGTCAAAGATCTATAGTTGTGCAAATCTTGGTGATTCAGCATCAATTGGTAGTAGTGATCCCATAAGATGATGACATTGTCCATTTATGTTAAATATATATGGGCCTAGCTGAGAATTGATAGTATTATCAATCTGTTCTCCCATTGAGGTGAAAACAAACATTGAATTATAAGCACAAATGTTATTTCAAAAATTCAATGGACAATGAACCTTTGTCAGGCAATTCGATTATGCCATTAGCATAACATGATGTAAAAGATAGGTTTTTTCTTCCTGTACATGCCAAACGCTCTGCTTTCCAAAAAAAGAGCATTGCAATGCTCACATTTCCATGATTTATCATTGAAATCAAGGGGCTCAACCAAGGTTCCTAAGGTAAATTGAAATTAAAAAAAAGAGAATGAAAATCATAGGAATTCACTAACAAAATCAAGCCAAAAGAAAGGGTTAATGATGTTGAAATAGCCCACATTTTTTTTTATAAAAGATTGACCAATTCTATTATATTGGTCATGAATCATTGAGGGAACATTAATTTGATGATCTCCAGCTTGATAGTTGATATCAGAGAAGACAAATTGTTTGAGGACCAATAATATTTGCATACCCAGTTTGATTCAATTTTTAATTGCAAACTTGGTCTAGAAGACGAAGAGGAGATTATGGAGAGATCTCTATAATAAGAGTCAATAAAATTTTTAGGATCTGAAAAGCTAGAAACACCAACAAAAATTCCATCCATAACAGGATAGAAATCATCATAAAAAATAGTTGTAGGATAAGCATAAGATATGTGATGATCGGGCTGTCGACATTGGCAGCGACTTGTCATGATAAAGCCTTTAAGTGAAAAATGATTTTGAATGCAAATGTTATCATGAAAAAAAATATATAAAGAATGAACTTGGGCCGAGGTAACTATGAGATGTTGTGTCAAAATGAAATGGAAAAAAAAAACCTAATGAAAAAAAACCGGGTCAATAGGTAAAAAGTGTCTCCTAAACTATAATGGTTACAAACTTAAAAAAAAACATGGATAAACAAAGCATCTTGTAATAAATAATTCTAGCCTATAAAATTTGATTTAGAGACTTTATTTACAATTCAATGTGATCTAATGATGGTTTGTTTGCTTATGCAAACCTAATTTGGAGTTTTAATGTATGGCGATAAAATTGCGGCAAATCATGTAAGAAATGATGGAAATCATAAGGTAGCCATTGTAGAAAATAAATTAATGATGATTTTCAAAGCAAGATAATTTTATGATAGTATGGTTGCTTGTGAAAACCAAGACGGCGTTTCAAGGCCATAAGTAATTGCTAAAGCAAGAAAAATTCATAGGTAATAACGATGTATCTATATTAGAAAATATTTGATCCATGTATTTCAAAAGCAAAACAATTTAATGTTAACTTGTTTAAATATGGTAATCTAAGGTGCAACTTGAATATGAAAAGGTTTTCCATCCAAAAGAAAACAAACAGGTATTAGGAAAAATAAGCGCAATCCTCATTCAACCAAATCAACTAACATAACAAAAAAGGCTAAGCATGAAAAAAAGAATGAAAGTCAAAAGAATAATGAAATGGAAAAAGCACATGGAAAAACAAACTTGACTAATAGTGCAATGAATTTTGTAAAGAAAAAGATGAAGGAGCAACTAAAAATTGTCACATCCTACAAATGAATCCTTAAAGTAGATTTGTAACAACAAATTTACCTGAAACATATAAACACATGCGTTAAGAAAAACAAAATCAACACTAATTTGCAATGAAGACAATACAATTAGGACTTTATATTTAAAGACAATACAATGAAACTTGCTATATTAGCCTTCAAGAAATCTAGGCATTGTTAAATGTCCAAATAGAAAAATTACATGAAGATAAAGCAAACATGTATACATGTAATAGGAGAAAGTAAATAGCACAAAGGATAAAATGATCAAAGCTTATCCAACATAAAAATTTAGATGCATATTCCTAGAAAGCAAAAAAAATGAAGAAAGTACACACGCATGTCTGCAACAATGAGCGTGATTGTGAGCTAAGCTAAAGCCCCTTGAACTTTTACGTGATCTTTGGAAACCTTCAAAGTCGTCAGTTTTGACAATGTTGTTGCTCGGATTCTAGATTTAGGTTTGAGTGAAGATGAGTGAAGATGCATACCCTTATGACATAGCTACTTGTTCTTTGCTTGTCTAGCTTTTTTTCTACTTATTTAGGTAATTGTTTTCTGTTCGTGCTTGTTAATTTAATGTTCTCTTTAGATTTTTTTTAGTTCGATTGAGCTAGAGACCATTGTATTTTCTAGTCACTTTTTTTTGCATATTTACGAAACCAAGCGAAGAGTCTCTTTTCCATTGCTTGTTTACCTTTGGTGCTTCTAAGAGGTTAATGGGTTGTTGTGGTGAATTGGTGTTTAGCGCAAATTTTAACATTGTTAATATGCTGTTTTTTTGAAAAGTATCAACGATTAATTTGAAGACATCAAATTACGTGAGTTTTCGGCGATGAATTCAAGTCCTTGTCTTTTATTTCCAATGAATATGAAGTGTCATGGTTGTGCATCAATGTTTCTGCTTCTTTAGGCTAAAACGATTTAACATATTGGATTTTTGTGCCTTTTTGATGAGAAATGGTCGTTTTTTTTATGAACTTAATAGAATTTTGGAAGAACATGGAGAAGAATTGCAGAACTAAGATATTTATGCAGACCATGTCATAGAATGGGATTAGATTTTAATATACAGGGATTAAAATGAGAGCAATGCTACAAAACTCAAGAAATAGACACAATGTGTGATGTTTATTTGGTAAAAGTGGAAGAAATCATACGTGACAATTGTTTTGATAAATTAATGAATAAAGTCTTGTGATGGAGGATATATAAGATTTAGCCTTCATTCTAAGGTGAGTGGTGCTAATCAATAAAGTATAATATAAAGGCTTTGAAAGGTATTTCTCCTCTTAATGCACATTCATCATGGTTTTGCATTTATGTTACATCTCTTATTTCTGCGTTTTTGATTTTTATGAGGGTAGATAGTCTGATATAGTAGGATCTAAGTTGTAAGTTTGGTATGCTTATTTGTTTGAAGTTTAGTGTTTTAATTACAAAACATGAATCCCTAATTTTTTCCTTTTTAGTCTTGATTTTGAGACCAAGATACCAGACACATTAATGTATAAAGGAGATGTATAATGATGAGGAGCTACTCTAAATGAACTGATCGAGATTCATTTTGCCAAAGGAAATCAAATCCTTTTTTTTAAAGAGCTTTTAAGAAATTTATATTTTATCTCTAAAGCTTTTGTTAAAATTACATTAACAACAAAAGTTTGACTTTTTGACAATTTGAAGAAACTATTAACCATTTATGATTATTTATTGAATTCTCCTTGGTTTTATCTGATTATTTTATCTTAGACACATTAATGTATAAAGGAGATGTATAATGATGAGGAGCTACTCCAAATGAAGTGACCGATATTCATTTTTCCAAAGGAAATCAAATCCTTTTTTTAAGGAGCTTTTAAGAAATTTATTTTTCATCCCTGATGCTTTTGTTAAAAGTACATTAACAACAAAAGTTTGACTTTTTGACAATTTGAAGAAACTATTAACCATTTATGATTATTTATTGAATTCTCCTTGGTTTTATCTGATTCCCTAAACCATGATGCCTATGCTCACTGCCTAAGAAAATTAACTCTATCCATGAACCAGGGAGAAGGAAAAATCTTGGCTGACATCTATCAATTGATTGAATTTTTTTATGAAATCAAGCAAGGACTTAATTTTAGTCTGTTTCTTGCTTAGGCTTTTAGGAAAGCAGTTAATTTTGGGTTATTAATTTGGATATTTGCTTATTAGGAGGTTAAAATGATCTTGGTGGTTTTTTGATAGCATGGTTGTCAAGTTTAGTCTGTGTATTCAAAAGATTAACATGATCTCACTGGTTTCTATATCTTCTTTCTAGAGGATTAAGAGATTTTATTTTTAAGGGGGCAAATAAAATCTGGAAATCAATATACTGAAGGACAACTAAAGTTTTTAACATGTCCATAGAAATTTGAGAATGATGCAATAAACCTGAACAAACAGGCATGGTGGGAGGTGTTTATGTGGTAAAAAATGGAAAGAAACCATTTTTGGAAATTCTTTACACTGAAAAAGCATAAAAGGCATTCACTTGTTTAAGAAATTGATTATCTAAGTCATGGGATTGGATAAGATATGTTCTTTGTACATTTTACAATGTTGATTCATAAAGTTTTGATTTTAGGCTCTACCCCTTTATACAAATTCTTCTAGCAACGGTTTTTCTTCCACAAAAGGAAACATCTTTATTTAAAAATATATATGCACCATGTTTTCAGTAGCATTTACACTCTAAGCATAATGTGTCTCCTTGTTTTAATGTTGTAATCTTAATTATCAACTATCAAAGTCTTAAAATCTTGAAGTTATTAGGATAATCTCTATACTTTTTAACATATAAAGGAGTTGTATAATGATGAGGAACAACTCGATATTGAGAAACACAATAAGCAACCAAGCTTCATTGCATAAATGAAGTCAGTTTATTTTATTTCACTAAAGCAATCTAGTACAACCCAGATGCTTTATTTAAATCATCCAAGCATAATTAGTTTTAATTTGGTCTACATTAATTATTTTTTAACCCTTTGTTTATATGTTCTTCGAAATCTTTTTTCTGACCTTAATAGGGATGCCCAATTGTTGTTTTTTAACATATCCCATAACAAAGCACTAACATTTAAACTAAAACATAAAAATTAGACAATAACAATGAATAATCTATCTTAAAACAATAAAAGTAAAGCGAGCTAGCAGAATCGCATGTTGACAAAATTGAAGGAATAAAGAACTCTAAAGAGTAAAAAATAAACCACCATGTTGACAAAATTGAAGGAATAAAGAACTTTAAAGAGTAAAAAATAAACTGCAAGATTGAATACAATTACAAAGCCAAAAGAGAGCAAACTATTGTGTCATATGAAGAAAACTCTAGTGTCTTAAGAAAAAACCAGTGTCGAAGAATAATTGCATATGACCGATTTTGATACAGGGAAAAAAAAGGTGTAAACTCGTATATGTTAATAGTCTAAGGAACCAATAGATTGAAACACGACAAAGAAATGCAAGCCTAAATAAATGATCGAAGCAAAAATAGATAAAGCATTAATAAAGATTGAATTAGATTCTGCATTTAATTTAATTTAATTTTCAATACAATAATACCTCTTCAACGATGACTTCAATCTAACCTAACTTAAATCCAATCCCTTCTCTTTGTATTTATCATCCATTAAATCTTTTTTTTATTTAATATTGATTTTCATCATATCCAAACTTAAATAACTCCTAAACAAAGATAAAAAGAATGAACAGTTTTTGAAGCCGAGCTAGTGCATTATAATTATAACCATGATCATAATTTGAATTGCAGATTTAGTGTTTATATGACCACTTCAATTTTAATATGCAGCCAATTGAATTTTGAAATGATATAAGAAAATTTTCAATATCGTGTGATTGAATATTTTAATTACCTAGAGCATGTTCAGAGTTTTCATGTTTATCCATGATGACCACCTAAATTTTAATATGCAACCAATTCAATTTTGAAAGGATACAAAAAGATGATCAATATCTTGCAATTGAATTTATAGTCGATTACCTAAAGCATGTTTAGAGATGATGTTTATAAAGATAATACAAGAAAGTAGAAGCTCAATTTTAACCAAATTCATTAGCTCAATTTCCTATTAATTCTAGTTATTTAGAACCCTAATGTTTTTATAAATTTCTTAATTATATCTTTTTACCCAATATGTAAAAACAAACAACAACATCATACCCGCAACATTAGCTCTAAAGAACTATGGTCATCACTAAATCTTCAAACAACAAAACCACATCAGGACAAAGCAAACATATATAAACATTACAGGAGAAAGCAAAGGGCATCAAGAACAGAACGATCAAAACTTGTCCACCATAAACAATTAGATGCGAACAACAAATAATGCAAAAGCAAAGACAATCAAGAAGCACAAAAAGCTAACAATGAAATAAACACAAAGGCTAAAGGGAAAACCAAAAAATAAAAAGACCAATTATTGCGCCCAACTAGAAAAAGCTCTCTCTTGACTTCTTTCTACGTCTACTCCTACATTTATCTCAACATCAAAAAAATGGCTTCCATAACCACTTTCTCTACCCAAATGCTCATCATCAAAATATCCTACGTTGCAAAAACCTCTATTTCCTGTGTAACCCAACTTCTCATCTTCTCTCGAATACTTTTATTCAATCATCTTTCCCTTTCAATTCTAAATCCTCTCTTCTAAACCAACTACTCTCCTTTAACTTTTTGCATGATTTTTCTCATGACTGTCTCTTTAAAGATTTAGAAATCTCAACCATTTGTGGCCACCATAAGTATGAGACTTTGGTGTATTTTGATGAAATTATGGACGGATACTTTACTTCCATCAACCGAAGGTGAAAAAGCAATGGCAATTGTGATCGCTGATTATTATGAGTGGTAAAATTACAAACACAAACAACAAACTAGTAATCATCTATTAAAAAACCAAAAACAACCAACCTCGAAAGGAGGATGAACAACAAAAAGGACACAATGAAGCCTTGGTAGCAACAGGTGACAATGAGCTGGCCAAAACTTCAAAAATAATAGCCAAGGAATTAGAACGAATCACCTAACAAATTTGAAGCAAACATGAAAACAAAAGAAGGCAGAAAGAGAAAGCACTAGACCAAACCAAAGGGAACAGAACTATGCAGACAAAAGGGGAAGAAACCAAAAAACAACAATATAATACATAACTTAACAAACAAAGAATAACGACATAGTCCACTCAACCAATGACAAACAAAGAAGAAGCCAAAATAGGAGCATGTGATCCTGCAAAACACATAGAGAAATGAATTAATGTGAATGACATGACGTAAAATGATTAATTAAAGTAATAAAACTAGACTTCAATAGTAACACCTAAACGAATTGATTAAACAAAGTAAAACAACAATGAAGTAATGAAATGGAATGGAAAACAAAACAATAATTAGTTAATTTAGCCTCTAAACTGAGAGCAACAAAGAAAGAAGTAATTAACCCGAATGCAAAGAAACTACACCCAATCAAACCAAACCGAGAGCAACAAAGAAAGAACCAACCAATCCCTAAGTTAACCCAAAAATCAAAGCAGCTTCAAATCAAAGAGACAATCCAACCCTAACCCAATTAAACCAATAACCCGCTCCCTAACACACACAAATTACAAAGTACAAGCAACCCGAACCCAACAAAATGAAATGCCCAGCACCGACATTGAAAAATAAAAAAACTCAACCAATACGAACCCAATAAAAGTAAACACTCAACACCCATGAACCCGATGAAAACAAATCGATCAAACCCGAGGGAGAAGATGCAAAACGAAGAAGAAAAGAAACTGAACCCATGAACCCGATGAAAACAAATCGATCAAACCCAGAAATTGACACAAAATAAGAGCAAAAGCACACCTCATCTAGCCACCTACCCAAACCAGCGAACCCAGGCAAAAAAGCCACTGCACGCCGGCTCAGACCGACCCAAAATCAGGCCATAAACCCCTACCCCGCCCACCCAACTAGGCCTCAGCAAACATCCCCTCACCCTCTTTGCCTGAAAGGAGGAGACCTAGTAGACGCACACATAATAAATACAAAGGCAAAAGAAAAATATGCCCCTAGAAAGAAATCAAAACAGGCGGGCTCATTAAGGGCACAATGGTCCTAACACTACCACAATCCATAATTATTTAACTTAGTGTCTATAGGAGATGAAACAGTGAAAACACAACACCTATTATATGTTAGGTAACTCTTTCAAATTCATAAATAAATATTTTATATATAGTTTTTATTAATTTTTTTAAAAAATATGGATTATTGTGTTCATTAAAATATTAATAATCAAGCCAGTGTGCCTAATTGATGGGGTTTTTTCATAACAATAAAAACTTATTTGAAATTGATAAATATAATATAATATGTTCCCAATAAGCATGGTATAATAACAAAGAAATTGTGATTTATACAATTAATTTTGAGCTTATATCAAAACATAGAATTCTTATAAGAACATGAGATAACCAAAGTTTTATTTAGCTCACAAAATATATTTTTCAAGAATAAAATTTTCTCACATCCAAATAAAATATATAATATATTCTAACATAATATAACTCATTGTCATGTTTGTCGCTCTTATTTTTCTTTTTCTTCCTTCAAACTAAATTCTTATTTTTAACAAATTTAGAAAAATAAAACCATTGAAGAACATAAGATTTTCACCATCAAACCCTAGAGGATTTTTTCTTAGATTTTGTTCATTATTTACAAGTGCAATTAATTGTGATCACACCCATTACTATCATTGTTTAATATCACACAAATAAATTTAGAACTGTTTTTTTTTTGTCATTTTCAACCCTTTTCTTTAACTATTATTTACATGGTTTATTTAATATTATCTTAAAAAAAAACAAAAAAAATTAAAACTCACTACTAAACATGTCAAAATATCTTATCTTGCAGGTTACTACTAATATGAAAGACCATGGTCAAAGTCAACTACTAAGTCCCAGTTTTCTGACCAGATCAACGGCCAATAACATATAAACAAAACATCCTGCGTAGCAGGGGATAACTATGTGCTCGTATCTAATAATAATGAGACCTAAACTATGGATATTAAGGATATTGCCTCCCCCCCACTTCTGGAAAAACTAAACAAAACAAAACAATCCTCTTTTCTATTCGGGCCATGCTATTCAAACCCTATTAGATCAGGATAAAACCAATTTCTAATAACCTGAACCAGATTCATAGATGACGAGGCGGTGCTCGCATTGCAGTCACAACGGGCACAACTCCCGGACCTGCCCCAACAAAGGGGTCAAGTTGTTTGGGGTCCGATTGACTGATGGGTCGATCAGGAAAAGTGCAAGTATGGGGAATTTAAGTCTTTATACTGGTTCTTCTAATATGGGTGGACCCCATGCTTCCGGGCCCAACAATCCCGGATCCCCCGGGGACAATCCTGATCATGGCGCCGGCGACGCTGGTTATGCCTCTGAAGATTTCGTTCCTGGGTCTTCTTCAAGTCGTGAGAGAAAGAAAGGTTATATTTTTATTTTTTGAAGTAGCTATTTGGTTAATTGATTGTTCTTTTTTTCATGATTTGATTTTGGGATTTTTATTTTAAGACTTGGTTGTGATGTTGTGATTTATGAGATTATTTTTCTAGTTTTAAATGTTTAAAATTGTGTTCTTCAATCCTTACATTTGAATTTCGTTTCATGATTATCGTTGGTTTTTAACTGGTACTTGGGGAAGAATTAGAGTAGCTCCTAGCACTAACAAGTGATCTGTACAAAATCAGATGAAAAAAAAATACTATACTTTATTTATTTTATCGAGATAAACATGTGCAATGAGTCTTACACACACGCACGCGCGCAAGCTTTATGTATAAAAAGAGAATTTAGTTCATTGAAGTTTCAGAGGAATAGTCTTATTGTGTTTAAGAGATTTTAGGAATTTTGTTTTGATTACTGGAAACAAATTAGTGGTTTAGATTTTGAATCTTTTAATTTAGTGTTATGCTTGTTATTAATGACCAGTCATTTGTTTGGTTGCTGGGATAGTCGAGGACAAGGAAAAAAAAATAATGCTTGGAATATGATGCTTGTTTTTTACTTTGTTTTTCAGAAAGTGACGGGTTCACTTAAATAAGCTACTAGTTTTCTTGGGCACATTTTAGTGTTGCATTATTTGCTCTGTGTCCCATTGCCCATATATGTGGAAGAAACCTTACCGGGGTGGGATATTTCTCTGGGATGACTACTATAATCTTTGAGGTCTTCCCTTAAAAGAGCATAGAGGTATGATAATTTCTATTTTTTTTGGCTAGGCGCACAAGGAGTGATTAACTATTTAAAGTGGCAATAGTTGACTGATTGATTTTTTTTCTTGTAACAATGTCTGCTTCTTTAAGAAAAAAACATTAATCTTTAGAAAATAAAGATGTCATTCAAAATGCAGAAATAAAAATAGACCCTGAACTTCCCCTGGTAGTATGGGAGTCCCTGGACCCCATATTTAATGGCCTGGTATATTGATGGGAGTCCCCTAACACCCATACACTAGTAGTACAGATGAAATGAATATTTCCATACAAGAAATGCTTTGATGAACAGTTTGCTTTTCAAACTATGAATGATGTTTGTTATGTCAAATAATCACAGGTATGCAACAAGCAGTTTCTGATGTACATATGGTGTCAGATTTATATGTTTCTTGTATTGGCATATGCACTTTTTTTTAATCCTGAATGACTAATAATAAGCAGTGCAGGTGTTCCATGGACAGAAGAGGAACATAGGATGTTTCTACTTGGTCTGCAGAAGCTCGGTAAAGGTGACTGGCGAGGAATTGCTCGTAATTATGTTATATCAAGGTCTCCTACTCAGGTGGCTAGTCATGCTCAGAAATATTTCATCAGGCAAAGCAATGTGTCAAGGAGGAAGAGGCGCTCTAGCCTGTTTGATATAGTTGCTGATGAAGTGAGCACCATGTTTTCTTCGTTGTCTATCTGGATAATGAACCACATTTTAGTGCAGTTTCATACTCTGTGCCACATTAAAATTATTTCTTTACACTTAATCACAATAAGTCCATGAAACTCCTATTTCCATGTGATCATTTTTTGATGCATTCAAGTTTACAACTTTTTTCTTATTCTTCCTATCAAAGTTGTCTGATGTATGTTTTTTCTGGTCCATAATGTATTTGCAGCCACTAGACACTCCGATGGTGTCACAGGACTTCTTGTCTACCAACCATCCAAAGGTTGATACACAAAGTGATAATCCATTGCAGCCTGCTCCTCCTCCATTGGATGAAGAATGTGAGTCAATGGATTCTACCAACTCCAATGAGGGAGAACCCCTCCCTCCAAAGTCAGATAGCTCACAACCTGCTCAACCAGCAGTATACCCAGCTTATTTCTCACCGTTCTTCCCATGTTCTTTTCCATTTTGGTCGGGATGCAGTGTGGAACCCACGAAGACAGAGACACACGAGGTTCTGAAGCCAACGGCAGTTCATTCAAAAAGCCCAATCAATGTTAATGAGCTGGTGGGCATGTCAAAACTGAGCTTAGGAGAATCTATTGGCCATGACGGCTCCTCTTCTCTTTCACTAAAATTACTTGAAGGGTCATCCAGACAATCTGCTTTTCATGCTAATCCAGACTCTAACAGTTCAAGCATCAACAGAAGCAGCAGCCCGATCCATGCAGTTTAAAGGCAGCTTGGCTGGGATTGAAAATGTAGGTTATTTAAGTGCTGATGAGCTTTACAGCTTACTGTCTACTCGAGACTAATAATGTGCAGGCTGGTTTGGGTTCCATTATAAATTCGTTCGTTGGAGTATTGTAATAATGATGTTCTTTTCAAGTATGAGCGTTATTTTATGTATTAGGATTAACTTGTTCAAGCTAGTGTTTTTCGTAGGCTTTAGCATCTTGCCTAAGGATCTGTTTGGAAATATATTTATGTTAGCTTTTCAAAGTGTTTATCGTGTTGAAATATATCAAAATGATGTTTTTTTATTTTTTAAAAATTATTTTTGAAATCAGCTCATTAAAATGATCTAAAACACTAAAAAATATATTTATTTAAAATAATAAAATAATTTTTTTTTTAGATTTCGATCAAAAATTGGTTGTATCGCGAGTACTAAAATTATATTTGAATCTGACACTGGCCATTTGTATTCTGTTTGCTGCACCTTCCTCGGTGACACTGGCCATTTGTATTCTGTTTGCTGCACCTTCCTCGGTTTTTTCAGTGCTTATTGGAAGTGACATGTTGAAAAAACCATGCAGAATGTGCCTCCTTCTCCATGCATGACAGAATGCAGTTCTTGAATTTTTAATCTTTCTAAATAAATATATTATGTTGCTCAGAGTAGTTCTCAATAAAAAAAAATGGAAGCAATAAATAATAAATAACTAATCGGCCAAATGGGCCGGCGAGCTTAGAAAACAGCTTGCCCATACCTTCCACAGTTTCTCTTCCGACGTTAATAACAAGCATAGAAACAAGCATCCTGCAGCGAGCTACAGAAACACAACATGATGTTGGCGCTACGGTTTTGTTGTTATTAATTATTATTTTCAGTTTTAAATATTTTGGTATATTAATACTAAAAATATTATTTTAATATAATTTCAAAATAAAAAAAATTATTTTAATTATCACTATAAATTCACTTCTCTTATCTCACAATGCACTAAAGATCCCAGGCCCTAAAGTTAGTTTAGGAGACAAGTTCTTCTGGCAGGGGGTTCAAGAACCTGTTATCGGAGTTCAAGAATGGGATTTTGAATAGAACTTTAATTGTGCCTTCTGTTCTCGATCACCATGCCAGAGGAACTTGCCCTAAATTCAGGGTTTTGTCACCTAAAGAGAGATTAGGGTTTTAGTTTGTGATCTTGTTCTTGAGCTTATTAAGACTGGCAGGCGAGGGAGCTTCCAAGTTTTGTTCTTGTTCTTTTTATGGCTTTTGTGCAAGTACGTGAACTGTGTCTTTGATATTGGGTTTTAGTTTAGTGTATTTCTTTTTTAGGCAATGAGATCCAGTCAAAATTTGATGATTTGGCGAGAATACTATAGTGGGAGAAAAGACATTCAAAGGAGAAGTAAGAAAAGCTTTGATTTATTGGAAGTGTGAGAATTGGAATGTCTGGCTCAGCTAATAATGTCAAAACTGTAATAGATTTTAGTGGAATCCCATATTGAGATTTCTGAGACTTACAATCAATCATATCTTATGAAGATGAAACCACCTAAATATTTTACTTTTTTTACATATAAAAAATTAATAACTACTTCTATTGATCAACAAAGGAATGTCTAATTGCTCGATTAAGACAGCCAGGTTGAGTGATACCCTTGTTTTTTCATCTCAACTGTTGAGAAACTTAAGATCTGCATAATATTTTTGAAATCATTTCCATTCTGGATTTTGAGTGCCATGGCTATGGAGAATATACCAGACGAGCTTTAATGTCTCTCAAACTATGTGATGCAAACCAGGAGGGAATCAACATGGATATTGTGGAGAATGAAGCAGAGCAAAATCTGGAAAAGAACCCATAATCAACACAGCTGCCGAAGTCTTGGAAATTCATTAATTTTAGAAGTCTAAATTATTCAAATCTCGCTGATTGCTCAGACCTTTTATTTCCCGAATTTATAGTTCATTGCTTTCCTAGTTAGAAGTTTTGATTGGAAAACTATAAGAAGAGAAGATAGTTGATAATTTTTCAATTCAATAAATTCTTTTTTGAATTTACCACTGTGAAATTCCAGCTAATTGCAAAGTGATTTTGCAGTAAGCCAGAACTTGACTTTTATGAGATATTGAAGTTTGATGTTCACGGCATTAATTTGATATTAGAGCTCCAATTCACACCTATGCCTGTAACCTGCAGTGGCACTTCTTGTGCCATGTCAACCACCCAATATATGAACAACTCTCACCCAACCACTCAAAACCCAACCAACCCAGATCCAACCAACTACAACCCAAACAGCCCAAACCCAACCAGCCCAAACCCAAGCAACACAAAACAAACCAACTCTAGCCATCAAAATACAAACACTCATTAGCCAAATAACTGAGATTCCGACCAACCGCAATTGCATTATCAGGTTGACCAAATCGCACTAGTCATGGCGCAAATTATGCATCGACTGGATGCCATGGAGGAACGCTGTGCTAGAAGGGAGTATGGTCCCTCTAATCAGCAAAGGCACAAAGTAGTTCATACAGTAAGATTGCAAGATGATGATGATGAGGTTGTTTACCAGGACGAGGAAGGAAATTAGGAGTTTGAGGATCATGAACCTTGAGCTAGGCCTCATAGACATAACACGTATAGAAGATATGAAAATGATGGTGCAAGTTATCAACCTCTCGATGAATTGACTAAAAGAATGAAGGTTGATCTACCAGATTTCTTTTGGGAAGCTAGAGCACAATGCTTTTAAAGACTGATTAACAGCTATTGAGGATTATTTTCATTGGTTCTCTGTTTCAGAGGATAGAAAGGTATGAAATATACGAATGAAATTAAAAGGGCATACACGAGCATGGTGGGGGAGTGTTGAAGAACAATTACAATGCCCTAGACATCCAGTAGTCGCAAATTGGGAAGAGATGAAAGAATGACTCAAAGAAAAATATTTGCCCATTGATTATGAGCAGATGATGTTTGAGGAGATGTTACAACTTAGGCAGGGGACACTAAGTCTAGATCAATTTATAAGTCATTTTCATGAATTGATTTTCTGCAGCAAGATCGTGGAAACTGAACAACAAACCTTAGCTTGTTATCGCATTGGGTTAAGGGATGATTTACGTAGGGAAATGTGGAGTGCTAGATTGATCAATGTAGAGGAGGCGTATCAATTGGCTCTCCACATTGAAAAACAGTAGGGCAAACTGCTGGGAGGAGAATAACAATGACAGATGCGAAACACGAGCATACTAATACAAATATTTCCAGAGGACACCAGCCCATGGGAACAAGTTAGGAGTTTGGGTAGTGGAAATTCAAGGGGGATAAGGTCTACCAATGAGGGTCCCCAATGTTATAAGTGTAAAGGTTATGGTCACTATATTGTGGTATGCCCGACAAGAAGTTAGCATTTATATGTGAAAAGGAGTTAGTTATGATGGAAAGGGAAGACACAGAAACAGAGGAACCCAATGAAGATATTTACAATGAAGGGGAGCATTTGGATGTCTCAGATTTACCTAGCTGCGTCATCAATAGGGTGCTGACAGGATCAAGGAAACAATTACAGGGCAATACCTAATGGCTATCGAATTAACTAGGTTGATGATACTAATTCAATCCTTGTGAAGTGGTGTTGCTTGGTTAAATTCTTGTTGAAAAAAACTTATGTGGATAAGGCTTGGTGCAATGTAATTCCTATGACAATATGCCACATGTTATTGGGATAACCTTGGCTTTACGATTGCAAGGTTCTTTATAACGGGTATGCTAACACATACTCCTTTAACTTTAAGGGTAAGAATTTTGTTCTAGATCCCTTACATATCACAAAATTTAAGACTAAGCAGGAGACTTGGATAGTCTTGACAATGCATCAATTCACCTAGGTCATGCATGCGGATAAGATGTTGCTTATGTTAGTCACACGGAAGACAGAGCAAGGTGACAGTAACACACCAATGGAGTTGTTATAATAGTTGAAGGAGTTCCAGGACATCATTCCAACAAAGATACCAAATCAGCTTCCTCCAATGAGAGAAATTCAACATGTTATTAACTTGATTCCTGGGTTTACTTTACCTAATGTTCCACACTACCGAATGAGTTCAAAGAAAACAAGGAGCTTAGTCAATAGATTCAAGACTTACTGGATAAAGGATTTATCCGAGAGAGCCTTTGCCCTTGCGTTGTCCCCGTGTTATTGACACCTAAAAAGGACTATAGCTGGAGAATGTGTGTCAACAACCGTGCAATCAACAAAGTAATAGTGAAATACCGATTTCCCACGCCACGTCTTGACAACATATTGGATTTACTAAATGGCTCCATTTTTACGAAGACTGATCTCCCGAGTGGATATCACCAAATTCAGATTCGGTTGGGTGATGAGTGGAAGACGACGTTCAAAACAAAAGATGGTTTGTTCGAATGGCAAGTCATGGCTTTTAGATTAACTGACGCACCTAGAACTTTCATGCATGTTATGACCCAAATACTTAAACCATTTTTGGGAAAAATTGTTGTTTTGTACTTTGATGACATCTTAATTTTCAGCCAAAATGTGCAGGAGCATATTAGTCATGTGGTGTAGGTGTTGGCTGTTTTGCAAGCTAAGAGACTCTTTATCAATAGAGAAAAATGCTCGTTCATGATTCTAGGTTTTATCATCTCTAACCAAAGGGTCAAGGCTGATCTTGCAAAAATTCATGTTGTCCAGACATGGCCTACGCCCTAGAGTTTTGTAGAAGTCAGGAATTTTCACGGTCTAGCCACTTTCTATCGACAATTTATTCAGAGTTTCAGCACTATCATGACCCCAATTACTGAGTGCCTTATAAAAAAACTATGGAGTGCAGCAGTAGACAAGGCTTTCCGGAGATCAAGAAGAGAATGGGGTAGACACTAGTACTCAAGTTACCAGACTTCTCTAAAGTCTTTGAAATAGTGTGTGATGTGTCCCATGTAGGGATTGGCGATCCTATTTAATCCATAGGGAATTTATCCTTTATATCGACCATGATTCCTTGAAACACTTGAATTCTCAGAATAAGATGAATGCACTTCATGCTCGTTAGATGGATTATGTCCAACAATTCGACTTTGTTATTAAACACAAAGTAGGAGCAAAAAATAGGGTGGTTGATGCCTTGAGTAGGAGACCTCACCTACTACACAAATCATCAGTGAAAGTTACTGAGTTCACAAGTTTAAAAACATAGTATGCTACTAATGAGGATTTTGGCAAAATCTCGAGCATCCTATCCACTTAGGAGCGACAAACTCAAACCGATTACATGCTGCGTGAAGGATTCTTATTCTTCAAGTCACGTCTATGTGTTCCACGCGATTCTTTCTGAGAGTTCTTAATGTGAAAATCATTGTTCAATGTTGTTTGAAAATGTGCTCTCTTTTTTTCTCAGGCTTCCTTCTTTTTGTAATAATCGGGGTGTTCGGGTCAGCTTACATGCATCATGATAAATCTCTGAACTTACTTTTCTTTTACAATTTTCATTGTTCATTACTGTTTGAAAATGTGTTTTACCTTTTTTTCTTTTACAATATATATATATATATATATATATATATATATATATATATATATTTCTTAAATGGTTCTTATTTTGTCTATGTTTACATGTTCATGCTCTTAGTTTTTGTTTTTTATTTTCATTATTTCCAATATTATTAAGGTTTTTTTATTTAATGCTTTCCCTTTCTTTTTTTTATTTTTATTTATTCTTCAAGTCAGATAATTTTTTTAAATCTAATAATATTTTAATAGTTTTGTCATTTATGTTGTATTTTAATTTCTTTTTTGTTAATAGTTTTAGGTGTTGAAATTTTATATTATTATAGATAAGGCATTCAATATAATGATAACGATTATTTGTAAGTTTTTTCTTATAAATATATTTTGATATTTTTTTGATATTAACATCTGAATATATATATATATATATATATATGAATTCCCTGTTTTCTTTTTGAAAAAAAAAATAATATCATTATTCTAGAATAATTTTAATATAATAATACGAGAAATATATCTTATAAAATAAAAAAAATAGATTAATTCTTTTTCTAGCAATAATTAACATGTCATCGATAGTATGAACAATAATAATTATAATATAAATTAGTTATAATAATATTTATAACGAAAGCTATAATAATTGTGACAATTTAACAATCATTATAATAACAATGACAATAATAATCAAAATAATTTATTAGTTGATGTTATGTTTCTTAGAGGTTGACTTCTATAGCTTTTTTATGTATGGTATTTCATATCTAATATCACATAAACAAAAAATATATGAGGTGACACATAGATGAGACAAACCAATTGTTGTAGCCATAAGCTGATTTTTTTAATGCAAAGAAATGTTAATGGTCTTAGATTTTTATATAATGTTATTTATCAGAGCAAAATCATTTGGCTACTAATACAAATATAAATTCTAATAAAAATTAAAATTCAAAACTAAGAGTATAAATACATAAATACAAAGAAATTATACAAAAATTACTGAAAAAATAAAGGGATCGAAACTAAATTAAGAAATAAAAGAATTATTTATTTTTTCCTTACAACACTTTTAATTTTTTTTTAATTTAATCCTTCCATTAAAAATTATTTACATATTTTGTTTTC
Source organism: Salix exigua (assembly GCA_032356905.1). NCBI lineage: Eukaryota > Viridiplantae > Streptophyta > Magnoliopsida > Malpighiales > Salicaceae > Salix > Salix exigua. The sequence goes on along the minus strand of CM063588.1, from coordinate 10,700,209 downwards.
ATTTTTGTCCATATACTTATAAATAATGCTCAATTTTTGAGTTGGTTAAGGTTAATTCGGTTCATTTAGTTCGCTATGAAATAACAATTTTGTCCCTCGAAAAAGAGAAAAAATGGTTGCTCGATGAAGGACTTCCATGGTAATTGCACATTTTAGGACCTATACAGTCGGATTTGGGTAATCGGTTTATTTGTTTTTTAATATTTCTTGACGTTGTCTAATAATCATTCTACCCCTCGATAACAACAAAAATTAGGTCTGATCGAGAGGGTTGCCAGGATAATATCATATTTTTTTAAAAAATGGCTAAATACAGATATGCCCCCAATAAGACAAAATGGAAGAATTTGATGCATGAGTGTCATTGTAATTTATCTATTTTTTTTAATATTTATTCTGATGTGGTACTATTGGCGGTTTGTTAGATGTGTCATCTGTGTCCGTTGTCACGCGGTGTTTGGATGGCACATGTGGCGTTTTTTTAAACCATGTTCTCTTACTGCCAGTGCAACGTGTGTCATAAACGGGTGGCCGGAGATGAATCAATTGTCATTATTTTGTTCTTTTTACAATATTTTATTTATAATATATCAGATGTAATATTATTGGGAAAAAAAGACAACTAAAAAAAAAGGTAGACAAATTTACCTAGGTTATCTATAATTAAAAAATATACGAACCACTTTTCATTTCAATTACATTGTTCCTTTTAGGTCAAAAAAAACTCATTTCTAACATATTTAATCTATTATAATTTAACTAATTAAATATTAAAATAACTAATTACAACACGTAAATCAATTAGTTTTCTACATGGAAAAAAGTCCAATGCAACGTGCGGGCAAGTCAGCTCATTCTAAACTAATAAAAGATAGCATGTTTTTTTTAGAAAAATTGGAAAGACAATTGAATTTGAAAAAGAATCGGAGAAAAAACTTAATTTGTATTTCCAATTGAGAAAACAAGAAATATTTAAAAGCATAATATTCAAGAAAATTTTAAATGAGGTGAGAGGATAGAATAAAAAAGAAAGAAAGAAAGAGTTCTTGAACATATATTAAAATTCAATGATATAAAAAAGTTAATTAACAATTACTTTGAGCATTATTATAAAACAAATATAAGAGTGTTTCTTAATGTCTTGTCGGTATCTTTCTAATGATATTAGCAATGCTATAATTAGAGTTTCAATATATTTTTGAAGTTTTTCTCCCTTTTCTATCTTCACAAATTACAATAAAAAAAGAAAAGAAAATAAAAAACATTTTAGATGCTTTGAAGCTTTAACCAATACCATAAAAAAGATTTCATATCAATTCAACTATGTAAAAAAATGATATCAACACTGGATGTAGTATGTAGCACTTATAACTAAAAGCAAGTGAGTCATTCATTATCTTTGGGCGGCAAAAATGACAAACTTTGGTCACCGATAGCAATCTTTTTTAGTATTATTAAATTCTTCCAATTGAGATTTTTTTTATTATGTCTGTGATCTCATATGCAGAATTATGCTTCCTGTACCCTTGCTTTTCTATTCTTTTATTTATTATAATTTGTGTCATCGTATTTAAATCACAATGTGTATGAATAAACAACAAACTTGAATTTTGAATTTTCCAATCACAACATATAAAAACATGTCAATTGTCAAGCTTTTTAACTCATGTTACTTGCTATTTTTTTAAAAAAATTGCTAATAAGAAAAATAGTATAACTTTCATATTGTTCACTGTTAGAGAATAATATAATTCATATTCTGGGATCTTATCTAAAAACAATTTCTAGGTGAGATAGTTTTTTTAATATGATTTCAGAGCCTTATTGACCTAGCGGTCACGAGTTTGAATCTCACTATCCTTATTCTATTTGATAAAAATCAAACACAAGATAGTGTGGGTCTGTATGCAAGTTTCAAGCCCAAAGAACTTTCACTTGAGAGGGTGTAATAGAGAATAATATAAGTTATATTTTGGTACCTCAATTAAATATTCAAACTTTTAGATGAGATAGTTTCTTAAGATTCAAGTGAGTGGATATATATAGATAGATAGATAGATAGATAGATAGATAGATAGATATAATTTCTGTGCCCATTTCATCATTATTTTGGTTCTTGGTTCGGTCTTTTTGATTGAGTTTCCAGTTTTCCAATTTTTTTTTATCATTATTTGCATAGTAAAATAGCGTTTTCAGCCCATGAAAACGAAAAAAACCGGTTATGTGTGGAGGGGCTCCACGGTAATTGCACCGTTTCGGACCGGACTAGTCCGCCTACCTATTAATTATTTTATATTTTTTTGAAAATGACAAGTTACAGAACGAGCCCCTAATAAGAAAAAAATTGCTGACTTCGGCACAAGAGTGTACCGGTAATTGACTATATTTTTTTTATTTTTTATATTGTCGGCGCGTGTGACACACACGATCGATAGTATTCCGCCTCACACCCTCTCTAAGTGGCGCGTGAGTGGTGATAGAGTCGCCGGAGATGGTTAACCAACGTCTCAATCGATGCGCCGCCGCCTGGTCTTCTTCTTGATGTCGCGATGACGATTTTTACGCGCTTCGCGCCCCGCCATCCCCCGGGATTTTGGGAGACAACGACGTAAAATGAGGAGTTTGTTTTATAGCCATAAAATTTACGACTATAAATATCAAGAGTCGCCACCTAGTATTAAGGTTACTAGGAATCTAGTGGTCTGCGAGAGTCTTGGGTAAAAGGACTTGTTGTCAAAGAGGAAGATGCATCACCCCCAGTGCACCCTACCTTACGCAAATTGCATTGTTGTTTGATTTTTTTTTAAGTTTATTTTTTTACTGTATTTTCAAAAACCATTTTTTTGTCTGTGAGTGTATTTTACAATGTATTTTTACACTGTAGTTACAGAACTTTTTCTTGTCTATGGATGTATTATACAAAGTAATTTTACATTGTATTAAAAATATTTTTTATTTGCTTTACAATGTAAATTTGCACCTCGAAAGATAAAACAAAATAATTGTTAAATTATTTTTTATATTTTGGCCAAATATCAATGGATAATAGTAAACTAGTTACGATATCCAATTTTCGTTTAAAATATGAGAAAGATGCAGCATATTGTTTTTTTCAAAGAATATGACGGAAAAATCTTGGGATTCGGCCGTATGCACGAAAACAAAATATATTTTTTCAAATGTAATTTTTTTAAAAGAATAAATAAAAATAAAAATTCGGGTTGGGCTTGTCCCAACTAAATGGGTCGGCCCAGCCCAACCATTTAGACTAGGCCGAGAGAGGCCGGTCCAAAGGCCCAAAAAATACGTGCATAGTGTAGTGAATTAATTCAATGCACTGTCACCTGAATAGTGTTATGGTGGTGGACCGACCACTGTGAAAGGATCACCTGCCACTGGGTAGAGGATATCGAGGTGGTTCTCCCTGTCGTGGTGACGTTGAAAATAGTGGCCCGTGGTGGACGGAGGAAGCTCTTGAAGTCGCCGGTTTGTGCTCTGTTCGAGCTTGCCACTGCAACTTTCATGGCTGGAGCTCTCGCAAGAGTTGGAGAAGAAGCTGTGGCTGGAGATGGAGCTGAGGAGAAAGAGCTCGCGGTGGTGAAGTGGTCGGAGTTAATGGATGTTGTTGCTAACCAAGAGGGGGAGAGAGATGACGGTGTTGGTTTAAGAGAGAAATAGGATTGTCGGGGAGAGAGAAGGTGATGCTGGAGCTGGGGAAGAAGATTGCCTAAGCCTTTTTACGTAAATCCTTTGTATTCTCTACTTTTTTATGTGATTACGTGATTTGTTTTTGCAAAATCTTCTCCTATGCCTTTTACATGAAAATCTTCTCCTCTGTTTTTCCCTTCTATCTCTGCATGAAATGCTCTCCTCTGAGTAATTTTACTCTATCACGTCCCCCTCTCTCTTTTTTTCTCTGCATATTTCTCACCCTAATTCTCCCTCTGTTCTTCTACGTAAAAGCTCTACCCTCTATTACGTAATTCTTTGTCTTTTCTCCTCCCATTTTTTCTCCCTTTTCTACAGCGTTCCATGGTTGATATTTATAGGGAGCTTGGCCTGCCACAGTGACTGGAATACTGTGGATGTCATCGACGTGGTGGCTACTTTCGGCTGTTGGCAGCGCTCAAGTAGGCTGTCAGTAAGCATGCAGACAAAGGCAGCGACGGGCTTCAATTGGGAATGAAATAAAAATACAATTTGATCCTTCAATTTATAATTGTTGTAATTACACTTCTTCAATTGGTTTTGAACTTTAATTTTGTGCAATTGTACCCGAGTCAGACATTCAATGTTAGCTTTAAATTTGCGCGCTTTTTTTTATTCTGGTCCCTATGACAAGTGCAAAATACACATCTATTTGTATTCCTTTTACATTATGCTTTTCAACATCTTTCAAGATTATTTCAACATATTGAAGTTATTTTATGGGTTTGACATGTTTAAGAGACTTTGTGGATTGCTTGCTATAAAATAGGAAATTTTGCACTTTATATTTCGAACCTTTATTGGATGTTTCAGGTTTTAATTCCTAAAGAGGAGTTTCAAAATTGGAATTTTAGATATCAAGCTTGCTGGAAAAGTATTGTGGAAAAAATTCAATGCAGATTTTGGCATCCAATTGGAACAACAACGTCAGCCTTGACTCTGTTCGCACACCAACATTGAATTGGGCATATATAGAGCATAAGATATCGAAATCAAGTTATTCAAAAGCCCAAATTCATCTATGGATACAACTTTCATGAAGAGACAAAAGTCAGGAAAAATCATCTACAGTACGCAACTACTGGTGCAAGCGAGATGATGGGATATGCTTCCTAATCTGTCAAAGATTAGAGAGATTTTCTCTACAACACTTATCTCCTATTTCTTAGCTTGAGTAACAACATTAGGGTTAGGACTCTTCCAGAATAAAATGGAAGACACATGCAAGAAAGGGACTCTTGACTATTTCTCCATCATTTTTTCAGATTCGGCAGCAAACTAAAAGGCATGAGCAACTGATTCACTTTCTTGGTTCATAGGGGATAGCATCCATCTTCATTATTGGTTGTGAGAATTAGCATTTCCATTGTAATCCTTACACTTTCAAGTATTTATTTATCTTTTTTTTCCATAATTTAAAGCTATTGATTGCGGATTCATGCTTATGGAATTAGTTTGATATGATTTATGTGCTTTCTATGTTTCTTTCAATCCGTAATTATTGTGGGGAACAAGAATAAGAAGCAAGTAAATTAATTTGACTGTCTTATCTATCACATTAATGTATTTAGGATGAATAGGACGAGTATATGTTCAAGCTTTTGAATGTTTGCTAGGAATAAATTGCGTAGATCTTGATCTTAAAGCTACCTTTTAGTGAAGAAAGATTGCTTCTCAATACTTAATTCGCTTGATGATAAGGAACTAATTAGAAGTTTATTCGGATTAGTTTAGCATGCCTCTAGGTTTTCCTTAGCTTTAATGGTAGCCTAATATATTTGCTTGTTCTAGGTTTCACTAAAACACTTTTATTTAATTAATTCTAATTAATTCAAACCATCCACCTTCTTTTGAAATTGGTATTTGTAGGAAAATAAATCAATTTCCCTTGGGTTTTTTCCTAATCTCTACCACCATACTACTAAAATTATTGTTTTAGTGATAGTAAAATCAGACTTAATTTGTGGAGGTTTCGACAACCGTCACCCTACCTTTTATTTTATGCAATTTGACCCTCATAATAATGACTTAATTAAAAAAATTTAATCTTTCATTCATCCATTTATTCTTTCATAATAATGATAGTAATAATATTTTAATTATTTCTCTTGCTTGCTATTTTATTCATGTTTTTTATTTTTTTTCCTAGGTATAATTTGATAATTTTTATTGTTTTTATATCAACAACAATAATTATTTAGATATTAAGACTCCAATTTTACTATTATTATAGTATTTTAAATTCATATTGCTTTCTTTTTCCTTTATTTTTATTTTTATTTGCTCTTTATATTAAATAATTTTTATAATTTTACTATCTGTACAATAATAACGATGATTTTAGCGATTTATTTTTTATGTTTTTCTTATAAAATTATTTTTCTTTTTTTTAATGTTAGTTCACTCTCTTTTGTGATCTTTAATGACGCAATAACTACATTCTAAAATATATAATCTATGCTTGCGCAATTACCTCTACTTAAAAATTTATACATTTTATCTCCTAATCTATAATTTTTTAATATATATAAAATTCCCCCGGCGAAATAGAGCCATTAAAAAAAAAGACGAGGAAAGCCATCATCAATAAAAGGTGAAAACTGAAAAGGGATCTTCTTTTGTTTCCAACCACAAAAAAGAAAAACATCCCCGCAACCATAAAAATCCTAGACCACTGTGGTGTTTGAGAAAGTGACCTTTCACTCTTTTTCGCTGGTCCAACGTTCCATTCACTTTTACTTTATGGATTTTTTTCGCTTCTACTTTTAGATTATAACTTTTTTAAAATAATTTATTTTTTTAATTTTATTTTAAATATTAACACATTAAAATAATTTAAAAATACAAAGAATATTTATATATTTTAAAAATCCATATAACTATTTATGTCTCCTTAAAATCGTTGTTTTAATAATTAAGAAGCATTGGAGTCGATTAGAAAAGATAATTGGCAAGTTTGCTCAAACATACAACAAACAAATAACAATTCACGAAAAACATATTTTATAATGGATTCACTACTTAAAAAAATGGTAATTCATTAAGAGGTAAATTAAAAAATTTAACAAATAAATAGATTTTTTTTTCTTCCACAAAGTTTGTGTCACTCAAAAGAAAAAGAAAAAGAATCATGAAATTAAATATATTTTTTATAAGAATTAAAAAAACAAATTCAAGAATATACACGCACCGCTGAATCTAAGTTCTAATAATCTAACCGTTTAGGTATATTTAAAAAAAAAATTTAAAAAATTTATCATTATTCTTTTCCTAATTTTGATTATAAATAAAAATAAATTTCTAGTGAAAAGATGGTGGCATTGGTGAGACACAAGAGAATGAGACAGACGAAAGGGGCCACTGATGTTTTTTTTTTTTTTAAAGAGGGCAACGATTTCCTCGTTTTCTGAGTCATTGGTTAATATAAAAAGTCATTCGATTGAGTAAATAAATATAAATGAAAACTGACATCTAACTGCACACAAGAAGATAATAATATATAATATTATATCTTCTTTTATAGAGTAATGATTGACAAATCGTTGTCTTGGAATGTCAAAATAGTAATAATTTTTATTAAGTAATACTATTTTATAGACAACTGTTTTTACTGCTCACAACATAGAGTGTATTTCCCACCATTTTTATTTTTGTGGTCGAGGTTTTAAAAAAATAGTTTTACAAAAAGAAAATTAGTTGCGGTTCAAAATAAATTTTGAAGTGTTTCGTTAAAACTACTCTTGAGTTTGAGATTAATGAAAAATAGTTTCATGTGTTTGGTTACCAAGATTTTTCATATTACTTATTTGCTTTTAACTTGTGAAATTACTTTAAATGACATATATATATATATATATATAATTTAAATATTGTAGATTTAATAATTAAAATAATATAATGTAATTAATAATTCAAGTAAATTGGACTTTTTTTTATTCTCTCACCAAATTATTTTTATCAATATAATGAAACTTCATGTCAAATCTTATTATGTTTTTATCAATTACTCAAGATTTCAATTATCAATTTTTGTTCACTTCAAATTATACAACACTACATGTCATTTTTTTTTTTATCAATTATTCAACATTACAAGTCATATTCCTTTAATTTTCAATTTTTAATGCCAATTAATCAAGAAATCACTTTTTTTAAAAAGTCTAAGTATTAAATTTTAGCAATTTTATAATATTGATTTTAGCAACTATTTAAGATCCCACTGTTTTTTGTTTTTAATGACAATTAATCAAGAATATCAAGACAATTAATCAAGAATGATAAAATAATATATTTTAGAAAATCAAAATAACTCAATACGAAAATCATAACTGAAAAAATTATGCTCAACAAATTTCTTAGGTTATAGTCCAAAGGAAGACATATAAAAAACAAACATGAATTCAAATTCAGAGCATTGTAGTTAAGCGTTTTTTTGGCATGCGATGTTTTGTTGAAGCCAATTGTATTTTCTTTCAATACTATTGATGTCACTCCACATTTCTCTATTTCTTCACACACTCAGGAACGCAGTAACTCGGTCAAAAAAATCATTGTCATCTGTCAAACCAGGTATTGATTAGAACTCAACCAATACTTCATGAATACTGCAACCTAGCAAATCCTTATTCATAGAAGTGGAATCACTCCTACTAGACATGCTATCGAGAATTTGTTGTTGTATTGATACTAGTTGAGAACCAATTCCAGATGATTTTTTCTTTCTAGCTCTCGGCTCCAGGTGCACTCTTTCTTTTCTTTTACCACTACTCTTTGTGTTGGTACTAGTAGACATCTACACCCCCCACAACGCCTTAAGAAGTATGACTATGAAAATCCTCATTGACATTCTCATCTGAATCCCCGCTTCCTTCTTCCAAATCAACACCTTTTAGACCAACATTGTTTTTGGCCAAATCGACTCCAATGCCACCAACTGCGCCTGAAGATGGTGCCTATGCATATTGTCTAGTAGCGGTTGTTACAGAGAACATTCTATCAAACTTCAACTTCAAGATAGCTCGATACCGGCCTGTCTGAATTTTTTTACATCTCTTGTTTCTTGCATGAAACAAATAGTTTTATTGTAATTATCTTAACAAAACATAATGAATGACATGGAATAACTAGTCCGATGAAAATTCACCTGAATTTTGGATTTCCACCAGTCATCGCTAGCCACAATCGTCCCTACTTCATAACTCCAACCCACACCAGTTTTAGCTATCAATTTCGTCCACAAACTCCAATCATTTTTACATGCATCCCATTTGTTTTTCAGTTGTGCTTTGTTGAATGCATGATCCGTTTTTTCTTTAAATGATTTTACAACAAATCTCCATCCGTATCGATCAAAACACGTATTTGGTCTCATTCTCATGTCAATTGCCTGAATGTATGTCATAAAATGTGTACAACATTTCTTTATTTCAACGAGCTTTATCCGTAGATTCAGTTTCGTCCATGGTGTCTCGTAAATCCATTTCTGTAGAGTTGTTATTGTTCTATTTTGGCTTTCAATAAAAAAATGCGCTCAAGCAGCTTGATGGTGAGACTCGAGGTTTACTTACTTATGGTTGTGAAGTTGACTCTTGAGGTTATTGGAAATTTGTGGATTGTTAGCAGTCAGGTTTTAGGTGCTATGGTAAAAATTTTATGTTGTTGAGTGCAAGTGTGCTGGTTTGAGGCTATATGTGAAAGGTGCCCAAGATTGGATTGATTGGTAGCTGATAAAAAAGAACTAATTGCAGTTGTTGGCCTGCGTACATGATAAAAAAATGATGAGGATACAATGGTGTTTTTAGAAAATACCAAGCCCTGATTAAATTTATAGCTCTCCCCCTCTCTTGATTTCTTTCACAAATGCTAACAGACAGGAAAACAGAGCCTTGTATTATAATCTTGGATCCCAAAACTAAAATTGGCCCAACAGACTAGGGCACCTTCTAAGTTTTTTACTGCATTATTTGACTAGATAGTATCTGTGTAGGATAAAAAACAAGTGCAACATCAAATATCTATCCTTCTCTTTGTTGGGATGACTTGTGGCCTGCTTATGCTCTTGTTTACAAGATTCTTTGGTTCATGGACACTAACTGGTAATGAAACATAGTGAAGCTTTTTATTAATCTTGTATCATGAATGAATGTAGCTTACTTTCTATTGATTAATGTTATTTTTTAAGCAAGAAGTGGGTTTTGTTGTACATTATAATCTTGTAGAAATTATATATTGCATTTGATTTGTGAGGTTTCGAGTTGAATATGTTTATTATTGCTTGATGGAATTTGACAAGCGTAGTCAGCTATTTCTTTATGACCATTAATGATGAGAACACATGGAAACATTCTTGCTATATTTCTACTCAGTAACAACAATAAAAGAACACATGGATGGAATAAAGATATCAAAATCACAAATATCTACATTACTAAACAGACAATTCATTAAAAAATTGGTATGCAAAATTGAGAAAGAACTGACCTTTTTATTTAAATCTAATTCTGCTCCAAAAGCTCTCGGCCAAAATCCTTTTTTCCCTTCAGTCCCCTTGCACATAGAGAAGACAATGAATAATAGAATAAGGAAATTTGGAGTGTGACGAACGGTGTACCTGTTAGCACCTTTGGGTAGAGGAGATCTAGGTGATGATTTATGTCGTTGTGGCGTCGTCAACGGTGACCAGTGGTGGCCGGAGGGAGCTTCCAAAGTAGTCAGTGTTGGCGTTGCTGCTACTGTCACCTCGGCTATTGCCTCTCCGGAGAGTGGGGTTGAGTTGCTGGCGTCGAGGGGGAGATTGCCATGGTGACGAAGGTGGTATTTAGTGATCAAGCCACCGTCAATGGTGGAGAGAGAGAGAAGACAGGGGTTGTTTTTAGAGAGAAATAAAGCTGCAGTTTTTTTCCTTTTTTTTTCTCTGTCACATTTTCTACAGAATTCCTCTCTGTTTCTGCCGATTTCTTCTCCTCCCTCACATAATTCCTCTTTCTCCCCCTTATCTCTGCAGGTTTTTCCCAGAATTGTTTCCCCTCCCTGCATGTAGCATACATGGTTTATTTATAGGAGATTTGGCCTGCCACGGTGGCTGCTGGTCGGCGGCATGGTGGCCTGCAGATGGCGTGGTGGCTGCTGGTCGGCACTGGGCTGTTGGCTGGTCGGTGGGCGGAGCAGGCAACTGTCGGGGAGAGGTCTAAAAGGTGGCGACCGATGCAGTTTTTTTGGGTAAGGTGAAAGTGCAATTTGGTCCTTCAATTTATGATTCTTTCAATTGCATCCTCAATTGGTTTTAAACTTTTAAATTTGTGCAATTGTACCCTTGGCCGAATTTCAACTTAACCATAATTTTTGCGCGCCTTTTTCATTTTAGTCCTTCTATTTTGGTTTGTGCATTTTGACCCTCAATTCACCATTAAATTTTCAATTATTTCCAATTGAACCCTTAATTTGTGCAATTAACTTGACACAAATTCAATTTAATCTTCAAAAATTCGAATTTTCTCAATTAGGCCTGAATTAAACTTGAGAATTCAATTTTTCATTAATTAAACCCTAAATAAAATTAATTTGACCAATTTAAAGCATAACTAAGTTCTTGCACTTAATTAAATTCGCCAATTGGACCCTAAATTAATTCTCAAATGTAACAATACTTTAAATTAGCCCATGATTATATCAAATTGGCTTATTTAAAATATAATTATGATTTTTGACTTAATTTTACTTTGAATTTGTATTTTCTCTCATTTTCAAGCATAAAAGAGATATGATTCGGCTTAGGAAATATTCAAAAAATTTGCCATGATTTTCCACCGATGCCAAAACCTTTTTTATTTTATTTTTATTATTTTTATTTTATTTTGGGGAGTAACCCAAAAATTGGTTTGCGACACTCTAGATCAACAAGTAGAAAGAAATTTATTGCTCTTACTCTACTCTCTTCCTCTTACTGTAAAATATCCCAAATACAAATTTCTCTCCCTAACCCCCTCTCTTTTGTCTTTCTCTCTCTGCATTTCCATTACAGTAGCCGCGGAATCGCAGAATACGGTGATTTTCTTATTTGGTTAAATTTGCATGATCGAGTGAGTTTTTCTTCGAGTTTCACTTCTTGCTTTTTTCATTGGCTAAGTTTTTTTTTATTTCTTATCTGTTAAATCAAGAAGGTTGCTTTGTGAGGGAGATGGTGAGGGAGAGGGAATGTGATTTATGCGTGTTGGCCGAAGCTGCAGAAGCATTTCTCAGATGCTTGTGCACCTCTTGCGGTATTGTTGTTTTATAGGTGGGACCCACAGTAAAAATTTGGGGTGTCGTTTGGTGAAAATAACGAAATATCGTTTGCCTCTGCGGTCCGCTTAATCACAAGCCACACCGCAGAGCCAAACACTTATGTAGTGATAGTCTGGCATTGTTGTCCAGCATCTGTTTCAAACCATAAACAATCATAAGCAGAAACTACATGTTTGGTAAAGAAAAAACAAATTAAATTGGCATGGAACCCACCACCTAAACCAATCGAAATTCTTATTTTTAAAAACAAAAAAATCATGCTTTTTTGAAGAAGCAAACCTGTGGTGATCTCGACAACTTTTTTGAAGAAGCAGATTGATACATGCATGTTATTGAAGAAGTAAACCTATGGTGATATCACTTTTTATGCATGAAACACTAGAGCATTATTTTGCTCATTAAAAAAAAAACACCCGAAGACACCATTAGCAGTAGGGACGATGTCGACAACCATCGAAATCAATCACAGGCCTACCACACACACTACTGACGGTCTCTCTATCCACAACAACGACACTTTCCAACAGTGTCGTCGGCCACTATCGCCAACGCTATCGCCACAAGAAGAACCACCCCAGCCTCCTCTACCCATCGATATCAGTTGTTAAAGCTATCGTCGTGGTCGGTTGGAAGCTACTATGTAATAGTAGCGTTACACTGTCACATGAAGAATACATGAATACTGTAGCGCACCGTTTCACGTATTCAGTTTATAAGTTGGACTTGGGATGAGTTGCACTTGACCTAGCCCAAGTCCATTAGAGTTGGGCTTAGACCCAATTTGGTTGGGTTGCTCTCAGCCTGATTTGTTTTTTTAAATATATCCTTTAAAAAAAATATATATATATATATGTAGATACAAATAACACCTGATGAAAGGAGAATATTTGTTCGTGATAAAATTGCAAGTAGTTTGATGGGAGAATAAAAAAAATATTTTTTTCATGAATGATTAATTACATTATATTATTATAATTATTAAATCTATAATATTTAAATATATATTTATTCATGATGAAATTGCAAGTAATTTGATGAGAGAATAAAAAAAATATTTGATTTTTCATGAATTATTAATTATATTATATTATATTATTGTAATTATTAGATTTACAGTATTTAAAAAGATTATATATATATATATATATATATATATACCCTTTAAAGTAATTTTATAAGTTATAAAAATATATGAAAAGTTTGGTAACCAAACACATGAAACTGTTTTTTTATTAATATCAAAATCAAAATCAATTTTAATTAAACACTTCAAAACTTATTTTCAACCACAATTTAAGTATTTTTTTATGAAACTATTTTTTTAAAACCTCAACCATAAAAAGAAATACAATTCCAAATATACCCTTAATAATTCTCGACATATAAAGGAAACCTTGCCTAAAATTAAAGATATTTGGAAATCACACGTCAGTTTTGGCCTAACATCCATGTGTTCAAGTAGCTGAAACAGTACATGATAAGGCTTCTGTGTTTTTTTTAAAAACAATTAAGATTTTTTATTTTTGTATTAAATTATTTTAATATAATTATATGAAAATAATTTTTTTAAAATTAAAAAAATATTATTTCTAAAAGAAACTATATCAAGCTCGCTCGTTTTTTGTACGGAGACCAGGAATCTCATCTCATGTCAACGCAATATACAACTTTTCAAAATCCAAAAAAGAAAAGGAAAACGACTGTGAAAGCACAGAACCAGGGAACGTGCTAACCGGCTGGACCACTGGTTAATTAATCATTCTGGTTATTACCACGTGGATACGTACTGCTACCCACGGAACCAAAACTCAATTCCCTTCCCTATAATAGTTTCAACAATCTCTGCCCTTTCTATCTCTCCCGACCTTTCTCCTTGCTATTTTGTAGAGTACTCTGGTAGTTTAACAAAAGAAAATGGAAGGAGTGGATCACTTGGCTCACGAGAGGAACAAGACTGAGTTCGATGTGGATGCGATGAAGATCGTGTGGGCTGGTTCTCGTCACGCCTTTGAACTCTCAGACCGCATGGCTCGTCTGGTCGCCTCCGACCCGGTATTCTTCTTCTCCCTCTTTTTGAGGTGATCTTTGCTGAACTAAACGGAGTTTCAGCTGCAAGTGATCAATCATCATCATCATTACATTGTTTAGGTTCATGTAATATCGATAACAAAGTTTTCCTGTCATATGATTTAATTAGTTTAATATGTCGAGGGTTTGTAGGTGTTTCGAAAGGATGACAGAACACGGCTAGGGAGGAAGGAATTGTTCAAAAACACTTTGAGAAAAGCATCTCATGCATGGAAACGTATCCTCGAGCTTCGCCTTACTGGTCCGTACGCCCTTCTTTTACTGGAGAGTTGACTTTGTTTTTCAATTGTGTTCCTAATCAAACTTATATATTCATACATCATAATATAAATTATGTTATGGAACTCACTTACAAGCTTAAGCTTTTAGATAATATGGTTTCTTAACATGTTATCAGAGTTTTGTTGACCCAACGATCACGAGTTCGAATCTCACCACCCCCATTTTATTTGATAAAAATTAATCACAAGGTGATGTGAGTCTGTGCAAGTTTCAAGCCCAAAAAACTTTCACTTGAGGAGGTGTGTTAGAGAATAATATAAATCATATTATGGGACCTCACTTACAAGTTTAAATTGTTAGGTGAGATGGTTCCTTAACATATTTAGTTCATATTCTTGTTTGATTTTTTTATCAAATATAATAATTTTAGTGAAATTTAAATTTGTAATTCATTGACGTAACAATCTTATCTAAAAATTTAAATGGTTAGTTGAGACTTGAGATTATAATTTATATTATACTCTTTCTCTTGTATTCTTTGTTATAATTTTACCCATTTGGGTTATGGTCCAACCTTGGAAGTTGTGTTATTACAGAAGAAGAGGCTAGGCAGCTAAAAAATTTTGTGGATGAACCTTCTTTTATGGATCTTCATTGGGTAAGCTCTACAGTCTAGTCTACAGCTTGTTTTGCATCAATTGTTGCTTTCTCGATCTGTTTTCTGATTTGATAAGTAAAGTTGATGATTATAAACAAGGTCTCTGAGTTCTTTTCTTTTCTATTTTCCCCTTGTGTGTGTTGCGGGCAGGAAATGTTTGTTCCTGCTATTAAGGGACAAGGTACTGATGAACAGCAACAGAAGTGGTTGCCATTGGCATATAAGATGCAGATAATTGGCACCTATGCACAAACTGAACTCGGCCACGGATCTAATGTTCAAGGGCTTGAGACAACTGCAACCTTCGATCCTGAGACGGACGAGTTTGTCATCAATAGCCCTACATTAACTTCATCCAAAGTAAGTAAATTGGGCATTAAGAGCCCAATTAATTTCTCTGAGATAGATTAATCCATTATGTATGAGACTGATCTAATACCATGAATGGAGACTGGAGAAAAAGTGTTCATATTTTCATGCTAATGTGGTTGAACATCCATGTGATGCATGGAGATGAATTTGCTCCAAGTGTGAAATGTTGAATTGAAACAGGATCAAGATTTTTCCTTCTTCTAATTGGAGAAGGATTGTATCCTTTCTGCACCCTGTTTTGCAGTGGTGGCCTGGAGGACTAGGTCGAATTTCCACACATGCTATTGTTTATGCACGCCTTATAACAAATGGTCAAGAACATGGAGTGCATGGTAAGCACCAAACCATTTTCTCTGAATCCCTTTCTGCAAAGGGTCCACCAGGGATTTATTAGTCGTATTAAAATGTGAATTTCAGGTTTTATCGTCCAGCTTAGGAGTCTGGATGATCACATGCCTCTTCCAGGCATCACCACTGGCGATATTGGAATGAAATTTGGAAATGGGGCATATAACACCATGGATAACGGTTTTTCCAAATTTGATCACATACGCATCCCAAGGAACCAGATGCTGATGAGGTTGGTGCTTCACATACCTCTCTCCCTTTTCTCTCTTTCCCAGTAGAGCCCTGAAATGTCATAAGTTTCTTGTAAGATCATATTGGCCATCTTGAGCCGTCATCTCTTTTATAATTTGCATTGAAATGATCGGAGGCTTCTTTTAGTTCTTCAGTAATTAATAGTGGATTTTTGACACATTTCTAAAAGGTGCAAAAGAGTTTCAGATAGTGATCTTTCAAAATTTTATATGCTGTGATTTAATTATTCTGAAGTTTGCTTTGAACAATGCAGAGTGCTGCATGTCACAAGGGAAGGGAAATGTGTCCAGTCCAATGTTCCCCGACAGTTGATTTACGGCACCATGGTGTTCGTACGGCAAACAATTGTAGCTAGTGCTTCTACTGCCTTATCCAGGGCTGTTTGTATTGCTACAAGGTATAGCACTGTTCGCAGACAATTTGGTTCACAGGATGGTGGTATGGAGACTCAGGTTTACTTCAAAACCTTTCGTTATTAGTTGTCATCGTCATTTTGGTTTTGTTTTTATTAAATATCTTAGAGGAAGCTTAGTTCCAATAAATTTAATTTATTGTATCGCTCAATTCAGGGTAAGCTGGTAATTTCTCTTGAGAAGATCCTAGTACCTCTTGCCCATATGTTGCCCATATGGCAGTGGGGATGACTATTTAATCCAACCCAACCTCCTGACATGGGTGGGGGAAGCGGAGGTCTTCTCAAACCCACCGAGCACCTAAACCCCTTAATAATTATATTAGAATATGTAAATAATATCTTCTATTTATATAATGTGTATATTTTTTATTTAGACTAGCAACATTATAGCCGAAGGACTCTTCCTCAACATTGTATAAATCAATAGCAATATCAATGAAAAGGCAGTCAGATTATTCTTCTCAATCTTCTCTTCTATCATGGTATCAGAGCAAAACTAGATTATCTTCTTTATCTAAACCTAGTTGTCGCATCATCTCCCTCACTATCTATTCTCATATTGCTGAAAATTGCAATCTATTAAATCTGCAGAATTAACCAACAATGACAAAAAATGCAGAAAACTCAGAAACCATTCTCACAGCCTCTCTTGCTTCTCCTCCCACCAGACCTCATCACTCTCATCCTGCTCTTACAGTATCAAATATTACTACTTTCATCAAAGTCACCCTAGACATTGAAAAGGAGCAATACATCACATGGTCGGAATTATTCAAAATACATGCTACAGCATACCAAGTTCTCGATCACATCATTCATGCCTCAACAGAAAAGATGAAACAAACATCTTCAAGTCAAGACACGGATCCTGACCTTTGGTCCCATGTTGACGCCATTGTTCTCCAACGGATCTACAGCACCATCTTTGAAGACCTTCTGAACACCATACTGGAACGTGACTCCACTGCTCAACTGCATGGAATCGGCTAAAAGACATATTTTCTGACAATACCCTTTACCTGGAACAAGAATTTTCCAAAGTTCAAATGGAAGATTTTGTTGATGCTCCATCCTAATGTCAACACCTCAAATCTCTCTCAGACCAATTATCAAATGTTGGAGCCCCTGTCTCAAATGAAAGGCTGGTCCTTCAACTTCTTTTAGGCCTCACCAACGTTTATGCTGGAGTTAGGTCACAGATTTGCCATGGCGATTCTATTCCCCTGTTCTACAAAGCACGATCCATGTTAGTGCTCGAAGAGACAACAAGGACAAAAAGGGCTGCCCAATCTCCCTCTAACTCTGCATTTTTTATCTCTCCGGGTGGACACACCAGTGGCCACATCACTGCAAACCTCCTCCAATGTTCATAGCAACATTACAGTACCAGAAGCTCCTCCAATCGCAATGGAAGAGGTGGTGGGGGAGGCGCACGTCACAACAAAGGAATCGGGAGAGATGGTCGTGGAAGCCAATGGCATCAATCTGCCATGAATTCATGGAACCCTCCCTCTACGCGGTCAAGAACAAAACAATGGCAAAATTCAAACACAAATGGCCAGAAAAATCAGAATCAGTGGACTTGTCCACCCTAGGCTAGGCCTTGGCAAGCTTGGGCCACGCCCCCATGCCCATATCTAACAGCCGACATGCATCAACCCACTCCTCAACATCAGCCCAGCTTACTTGGGCCCAGGCCCACATGGCAACAGCCACACCATAGGCCCAGTCATCGTATGCTCCAACTAACATCCAATCGGCCATGCACACACTCTCCATTGCTCCTTTTGATGATCAATGGTATATGGACACCTGAGCCACATCTCACATGACTACAAACGGGGGTAATCTTACGTCTTATTTAAATATGAGCAATAATTGTAATATTACTGTCGGTAGTGGTCATACTATTCCAATTATTGGTTATGGACATGCATTATTACCTAAGCCCAACCCTCCTTTAAATTTTAATAGTGTCTTGCATGCCCCAAAATTGATTAAAAATCTTGTCTCTGTGAGAAAATTTACCATTGACAATAATGCCTCTGTTGTATTTGATCTGTTCAATTTTTCTATGAAGGATTTTCCGACAGGGATGCCTTTAATGAGATGTAATAGCTTGGGTGACCTCTATCCAGTTACCACAAGACCCACCATTGGCTTTTCAACACCATCCACTTTTACCGTTGTATCTCCCGATTTATGGCATAATCGTTTACGACATCCAGGAGCTCCTATTTTAAGTTCTCTTCGTAGAAACAATTTTATCAATTGCAATAAAAATCAAGAAATTTTTTTTTGGCATTCTTGTCCTCTTGGGAAACAAGTTAAATTACCATTTTATGATTCTCTCTCCTTCACTTCTTTTCTGTTTGATATTGTGCATAGCAATATTTGGTCATCACCTACTCTTAGTTTAGGAGGCCATTATTACTATGTTTTATTCCTGGATGATCTTATGAATTTTTATGGACTGATCCACTTGCCAATAAATCTCAAGTTCATTCTCTTTTTATATCATTTCGTACTCATATTAAAACCCAATTTGAAAGGGACATTAAATGTTTCCAATGTGACAATGGAAAAGAGTACGACAATGGACCCTTCCACAAATTTTGTGAATTAAATGGAATGAGTTTTTGATTTTTATGCCCTTATACCTCCTCTCAAAATGGAAAGGCCTAAAGAAAAATTCTCACCATCAATAATATCATCTGGACCCTCCTCGCTCATGCATCTTTACCTACTTCATTTTGGCATCATGCTCTTCAAATGACCACTTATCTTCTCAATATACTACCCAACAAAAAGCTTGCATTTCATCCACCCACAAATATTCTCTACCAAAAAGACCCATCATACTCACATCTTCCAGTCTTTGGATGCTTATGATATCCTCTTCTTCCGTCCACTTCTAGAAATAAATTGCAAGCTCGGTCTACACCTCGTGTGTTCTTAGGGTATCCTTCTAACCATAGAGGATACAAATGTTATGATTTATCTAGTAGAAAAATTCTTGTTTCAAGGCATGTAAAATTTGATGAACATACTTTCCCTTTCTCTACACTCCATACTCCTACATGTCGTACTTACGAGTTTCTAGATGCAGGTCTCTTACCATCTTTCCCCTCACCTACTCCACCCACTTCTCCTGCTGCTCCACTTATTGATCAATCGACACAAAACATACCCCCTATTCAGGTGGAAGAAACACCACCCCTCAACCCAATTCCTAATTCCCCAAATCCCTCACCACAACCTACATCACCACTCACCACCACAAACTCCCAGTCTCCCTCCACAAATAGCACCACTACAACCCCTTCCTCTTGCACATGCTCCTCACTCCCCATAAATGACAACACGATCCCAACATGGTATTTTTCAGCCCCAAAAACTCCTGAACCTTTATAATTCATCTGAAAATTCCATTTCTCCCTTGCCCACTATTCCCCGTAATGCATTACATGACCATAATTGGAAAATGGCTATGAAAGATGAATACGATGCTCTTATTGAAAATAAGACGTGGGACTTAGTACCCCGTCCATCTAATGCTACTATCATTATAAGTTTGTGGATTTTCAGGCATAAGAAAAAATCTGATGGTTCATTTGAGCGGTATAAAGCCCGTCTTGTGGGTGATGGTGCAAGTCAGCAAACGGGTATAGATTGTTGTGAGATGTTTAGTCCGGTTGTCAAACCAGCTACCATTCGGACTGTGTATTGCCTTATCTAAGTCTTGGTGTCTTCATCAATTGGATGTCAAGAATGCCTTCTTGCATGTCAATCTCGATGAAACAGTTTACATGCATCAACCACCAGGTTTCCGTTATACAGAACACCCAAATTATGTCTGTTTGCTAAGAAAGTCTCTTTATGGGCTTAAGCAAGCTCCTTGCGCGTGGTATCAACAGTTTGCTGATTATGTGGCTTTATTGGTTTTTTCTCACAGTATTTCAGATCACTCGTTATTTATTTATCGACAGGGAAACAACATGGCCTATATTCTCCTGTATGTGGATGACATTATTCTTGCTGCATCTTCTACTAATCCATCATTTCTAAACTCGCATCTGAGTTTGCTATGAAATATTTAGGTCCCATCAGTTATTTTTTGGGCATCTCTGTCACATGACATACCGGAAGCCTGCTTCTTTCACAAAAGAAATATGCAGAAGAAATCATTGAGCGGGCAGACATGTCTTCTTTTAAACCATCTCCTACTCTGGTGGACACAAAATCTAAACTCAGCATTTCTTCAGGAAATTCGTATCATGATCCCACTGAGTATCATAGTCTTGCTGGAGCCTTACAGTACTTGGCTTTTACGCGGCCAAATATTTCTTATGTTGTTCAACAAATATGTCTATTTACTCATGACCCCAGAACTCAACATATGTCATCCTTAAAACGTATCATTTGCTACATTCAGGGTACTCTTGATTTTGGTCTCCATCTTTATCCATCATCCGATCATGCTCTCACTTCTCACACCGACGCAGACTGGGGTGGATGTTTGGACACAAGACGATCCACCTCTGGGTATTGTGTTTATCTTGGGGATAATTTAATCACGTGGTCTGCGAAACGACAACCCACTTTGTCAAGGTCTAGTGTAGAGGCCGAATATCGGGGGGTCGCTAATGTAGTTTTTGAATCCTGCTGGATAATTGACCTATTTCGAAAGCTACATTAGTATACTGTGACAATGTTAGTGCGGTGTATATTTCCGAGAACCCAGTTCAACAACAACGCACTAAACATATTGAAATGGATATACATTTTGTACGAGATAAAGTTGCTCGTGGTAAAGCAACTCTTTGATGATTTCTAGGATAGTCTCAACGTGCGACAACCTCCCGTTTCAACTACAGGGGTGTATTAGAATATGTAAATAATATCTTCTATTTATAGAATATGTATATTTCCTATTTAGACTAGCAACATTATAGCCGAAGGACTCTCCCTCAACATTGTATAAATCAATTGCAATATCAATGAAAAGACACACAAATTATTCTTCTCAATCTTCTCTTCAATCAAATTATATGTTTTAACTTGTTTTTTTTTAATAATATATTCCTGTATGCTATTATTTAACAATATTTCATTACTCACAATATTCGTGCACTGATTAATTAATAAATTTCAAAAAAGGAAAACAAATGCATATTTCAGGGTTTAGAACCTCCCACTATCAAGGGTGAAGCAGTGAAGGAAACCCCCTTCCCATCGTTAGATGATACCAAATTGTGAAAGATTGCCATGGATATAGATTTCATGACATATGCATTTAACCAATACAAGTTGTCCATATTTTTACAGGTTGAAATGGCTGTATAAACCCGTTACAACTTATGTTGAAATGAACATTTTGGTAATGTGTATCATATCTTTTGTTTCTATGTTCCAAACTAAAGAGTT
The DNA here is from genome assembly GCA_032356905.1 of Salix exigua. NCBI lineage: Eukaryota > Viridiplantae > Streptophyta > Magnoliopsida > Malpighiales > Salicaceae > Salix > Salix exigua. The sequence goes on along the minus strand of CM063588.1, from coordinate 10,678,436 downwards.
AATCTTGAAAACTGTGTTAGAAAGTGTTCGTGCCCCCCTCTCTCGCCACTACTGATTGGACATTGGTATTTAGTTGTCCCCAGAGAATGTTTCTAATGGTGTTTTATCTACTTTGTTTTAGGTGATTGATTACAAAACTCAGCAAAGTAGACTCTTCCCTTTGCTGGCTTCGGCCTATGCATTTAGATTCGTTGGTGAGTGGTTGAAATGGCTCTATACGGATGTCACCCAGAGGTTGCAAGCTAATGATTTTTCTACATTACCCGAGGCTCATGCATGTACTGCGGGTTTGAAATCTTTGACAACTGCTGCCACTGCTGTATGTAACTATCTCTGACATTTTTCTACTAAAATCTATCACTCGGTTTCCCTTTTCTTCAAACTTGGTTGGGTGTTGCTCACTGAAGGATTGGCAGCATATTTAGGTTTCACAAGTCAATCTGCTGAAGTGATTTTGAGCTTTCATTGAGCTTAAACTTGGCATTTTATTGAGTTTAAACTTCGCAATCTTAGTTTAAAACTAAACTCCGGCCCAGTGCTCTTCTGAGCATACTTGACTCCCAAATTTTAGCTGTTTCCTCATACTTTGTTGAAATGTTTCCCCAGAATAACACTATTCTGGAAGGATGGTTTGTTTGTTCAATTTACTAGACAGGCACTGCTTACCAATTCATCCATTTGAAGAATATAAAATTGTGGGATACTATTAATAAATCCATTTTAAAATGTAAGTATTTTTCAAATGTCATGATAGGTGGAGCAAAGATTTTCCAATGATGGTAATTTACCTATCCTGTCATGTGCATTCAATTATGCTCCTGGGCTTAACTATTTTATCCTTGTACACACAACACTCTTGTGTGTGCTTGAACTAGGTTCAGATGGTAGAGCTTTCTAGTATTAGCTTCAAGCATGACACTTTTTTGTCTGTTTCTTATTTGTTACGATTGCTCTAACACACCAATTTTCCAATGATGGTAATTTACCTATCCTGTCATGTGCATTCAATTATGCTCCTGGGCTTAACTATTTTATCCTTGTACACACAACACTCTTGTGTGTGCTTGAACTAGGTTCAGATGGTAGAGCTTTCTAGTATTAGCTTCAAGCATGTCACTTTTTTGTCTGTTTCTTATTTGTTACGATTGCTCTAACACACCAATTTTTTAAGATTAAAGTTCTCTTTGGCTGCAGGATGCTATTGAAGAATGTAGGAAACTTTGTGGTGGCCATGGTTATCTTTGTGCCAGTGGGCTTCCTGAATTGTTTGCACTATATGTCCCTGCCTGTACATATGAAGGAGACAATGTTGTGCTCCTTTTACAGGTATATGGAACCTGGGGTATTATCAAATATTGTATTTAATATCTTCAGCGTTTTCATTTTAAATATGGCAAGCTGAAAGTATTTCTTTGATGGAAGAAGGCAGATTATACTTTATTCCATTTGTTTTCTTATGATAAAACCCTGGATTGAGCTTGGTGTACGAACATAGGAGAATGAAAAATTACAGATCAATTGCACGTGTATTAATGTACATGATTTTAGCTCTGCAAATGTTCATGTGCATAGAAAGGAAAATTTCACGGCCAGAATGGGAATTAACAATGGTTGTACTTCAAAATCTTCACACGCCCAAGAAACTGTCTCTGAATCCTTTCGTGTCCTAGCACATAGTAGATAGGAAAAGATCCTTGTATAGGATGCAGGAAAAAAAAAGAGAGAAGAAATATGAGGTCTGGACTCTCGACTAAAAAGCTTGCCTAGGAAACGTGAATTGGGTACCGAGCACCAAACTCTCTGAGTGATAGGCAGCCATATGGAAACCCTTCAAAACTGCTGACCAAATCACCTGGCCTTACCACACAAAATGCAGGGAATCTAACACATATTTGGTTTAGGAGGCATATCATGCACATCCATTACTCTGACAGATGATATTCTAGGCTAATTTAATTTTCCTGCCATGCCTTCACATATTCAAATATGTTATTCGTCTAAAATAATTTGATCTGTTTTTGACATCCTACTTTAAAAAACATTTTCTGCAGGTTGCAAGGTTTCTTATGAAGACTGTTTCCCAGCTTGATTCTGGAAAAAAGCCTGTTGGAACAACAGCCTATTTGGGACGAGTCCAGGATCTCTTACATTGTTGTTGTGGTGTTGAAAGGGGTGATGTCTTATTAGTTTCTTTTCTATTACGTGCTTCCTTGTGCTTTTATTGTGAACGATAAGTTAATTATATTAAATCAATAGGGGTTTAGGCTTATGAATCTAAATTCTTGGATGTATATGATTAGATGGTGGCTTTTGGTTTCCAAACATACTTGCTCTTTGATCGCAATTTTTTGTACTTTCTCCAAAATATCAATTCTCTGGACGGCCAATGAGCAGTTCTCCTGGAATCTCATATGCATGTTCTTAAGTGTTATTTATTCTATAAATGCAGCTGAGGATTGGTTAAAGCTTGGTGTAGTGCTGGAGGCATTTGAAGCCAGGTCTGCCAGGATGTGCGTTGCCTGTGCTAAAAATCTTAGCAAATTTGAAAATCCTGAAGATGGTATGTTTTCTATTCCTTGATTTAGGTAGAAGTATTTTCCTGTCAACTCTCTTCATTTATACTTTGTTTCTGCCATATATGCGAGGGGAGCACTCGAAGATGTTTGGAACAAGGGGAATTTTTTTTTTTTTTTTTTGAGTCCAAGACAACATTTTATCAACCCCTACTTGAGGCTAATCTGACGGATTTTCTGGCCTGCAATTTTTGTAGCTCGATTGAGCTGATAAAATACTGGAATTTGATTATGAAACTGAAATTGCTACATTCTACTGGTTATATGTTTCCCTCATTCACCAATAGAGTAGTTTTTTGTTCCTTTCAAGGGCACATGTTTTTAGATGGATTACCTATTCATTCTTTTGCTTCAGGTTTTGCTGAACTCTCTGCTGATCTAGTTGAGGCTGCTGTTGCTCATTGCCAATTAATTGTTGTTTCCAAGTAAGTTCATTCATCTTCATGTGCCACTTAAAACTTGTCATGTCAGATTTAACAAACCATGGACGATAGGTATTTGGCTGTCTCATTGAATATAAATTGTTAACAAAGACAATTTACAAGCCAATATGCATCAGTGGTTAGTTGTTAGTAATAGGAGGAAGGGGGAACCTGACTTAACACCTGCCACGGCAAGGGGTGAATCTGACCACCACAACAAAAATGAGGGGTAATGTGGTTGCCTCTGGGGTGTAACAAGTTCATTTCCTACGAGGAATAGAACCCATGATCTCTTGGTACATATCAAGAGGCCACTACCATGGAGCCAAAGGCCTATAGATTGTTAACAATTCACATGATGTATAATATCTGGTGTTTGAGAAAGGGATGCAAGTATGGCCCTGATTTTAAGCGAATTAGTGGGCTCTCTGTATCATATTGTCCGACAAGTCCAATCTTGATATAATCGATGATATTTTACTTTCTGCATTTTTTGGTGATTATTCTCTGCGAAGCATGATCTGAGAAGTCCAATCTTGATATAATCCATGATCTTTTACTTTCTGCATTTTTTGGTGAGTTGTTTTTTCCTGATTCTGTATATTTTCTCCATTTTCCTTCTCTTCCAGGTTCATTGACAAGTTACAGCAAGATATGCCAGGAAAGGGGGTGAAACAACAATTGCAGAATCTCTGCTACATCTATGTTTTAAACCTTGTTCACAAATACCTGGGTGATTTCCTCTACACTGGCTGCATTACCCCAAAGCAGGCTTCACTTGCAAATGATCAACTGAGATCTCTGTATTCTCAGGTTATTTTCCGGTGATATATTCAATTTTATCCTCTTATAAGCTCCATTTCTGATTGATGATTTCATGATTTAGATCCGTCCCAATGCAATTGCTCTTGTCGATGCATTTAATTACACTGATCACTACCTGGGGTCGGTTCTCGGTCGCTTTGATGGAAATGTGTATCCCAAACTGTATGAAGAAGCTTGGAAGGATCCTCTGAATGACTCGGTTGTGCCTGATGGCTACCATGAATATGTTTACCCTATGCTGAAGCAACAGCTCCGTAATGCAAGGCTCTGAAAAGTGCTGTGCTGGTGTCTCCATATGCTTTAAAGATGCGGATAATAAAGCTAAAAGGTTACTTAGACCGTAACCACCAGGAAGCTAAAGACCGGGCTTTATTTTATTTGAAACTATTGTACCCAGCAGATAATCTGACTACTATGTTTATTTTTCTCGGCTCCTGCTCCTGGTTGTGGCAAATGAGCCGCGGATAGTAGCAGACTTGGTGGTCATATCATCTTTTATGCCGCGCATCCTTTTTCCGTGCCCTTTTCTTCCCTCTTTGATTTGATTTGATTTGATTTGTAGACTGGAGTTTAAACTGTCGGGTAAATAGGCGGGCTGTTTGGGGTGGGGTCGATATTGGTTTTTAAAATACTTTTCTAATCATAATGATATTTTTTAAAAAAAATATTATATTTTTGACATGACTGCGTCAAAATAAATTAAAAATAATTCCTTTTTAAATTTCAGAAGACTCTTCCTGTATCTCTACATAAAACACTTTCTCATAACTTCCAAATATATGCCTCATACATACCACCAGTTCATTTCTTAGTTTTTATATTTTCTTCCATTAGTATATTATGTATTTGACATAATGGATGTAACAGAAAAAAAAAACTTAATTTATAGATATATAGTCTTATAATAATACATGTCCCAGAATGAAACTTCAACAGTATAATTTTATTTTTACATAATTATCAATTGTGTAATTGCTAATGTAACCATACTAAGATTTTAGTCATTGTCAATACGAATGACCAAAAAATTATATTTTTCCACCTTAGTCTCTAACTGTGTGATCAAAAACCATCTTCTTACATGTCATTAACACAATTAACTAAGTATTAAAATATATCTTAAATTCAATCAGCACAATCAATAACATATCGTTAGTTACCTTCAACATAACTAAATAAGTATTAGAAAATCTTGTGTGTTCTATCAACACGTGGTCAAATATATTGAAAACGTTTTTTGAACAAAGTTCATATGGATTAAGAGAAAGGGAGCTGTACAGAAGAACCCAAAAGCCGGCTACAAAGAGCCCAGACTGAGGGAAAACAACAAAACCAACTACCTAAGAGGACTCCTCCCAAACAACAAAGAAGAGGACCTGCAAAACAAGCCTAAAGCCAAATGGCTACAACTACCAGGCAAAAACTAGCCGGAGAACCGAAGCCTAACCAAAAGAAAAACCCCTGCAGATCACAAGACAACCACTCTACAAGTTCCATTGCGAACGCACTATCGCTGGTATCGGCTTGTTGTGGTTGAGCAACATAATTCTTATAATCTTCATGCCCTCCTCCTTGAGCATACTCACCGCCGTGTGCTTGTTGTTGAAAACCCTCTGGTTGCGTTCCTGCCACGTGAGGTACACAGAGGTAGATAACGCATAACAACCCAAGATGTGACTAGAATTCCTCTTGTGTCTGAAATTCGATGAAGCCCATTGAAGGATGTCACCCCACTGAGAGAAAGGACAAATCACTCCTGCTTTAGTTGCAAGATGAACCCACAAAGCATTAGAGAATCCGCATTGGAAGAATAAGTGTGTGTGAGTTTCAGGCTGCACCCCGCAAAGCACACACGAATTTACTGCGACCATCCGCTGCACATGGGGTTTGTCCATCGTAGCTAGTCTTCCTCTCATAGCCAACCATAAAATGAAAGAGTGCCTTGGAATATGCCCTGGAAACCAGATTATCCAAGCATGAGGGTGAACCTGCCGCTTCCTGCGAATGTAATCCCAAGCTGAAGCAATGCTAAATTTGCCAGAGTGATGCCCAGTCCATTCCAAATGGTCAGATCTGTGCACCCTAGGCTGGAAATTGATAGAGTTCCACACTGCTCTAAGGTCCTGATGACCCGAAGGGAACAACCAATTCCCATTCTGAATGATGCTATCAACTTTCGCATCCCAGGGGAGACCTGTGGAGGCTAAGATCCTCGCTCGGTAAGAGTTAATTAAGGTACTACCATCAGGGAGCCAAGGATCAAACCATAAGGAAGTGTTTTCTCCGGTTCCTATTTTGCTTTTGAACATCCCTCGAAACCAAATGCGACTTTCTAAGATTTTCCTCCAAGCCCAGGATATAGGACCCGTCACTCGAGCCCTCCAAATATTGAAAACGTACCCTAAGTTACATTTAAACTTTCAACTATAGTACTAAATCACTACATTTGTTTTCACCCAAAGATGGACCTTATCACTTTCATTTATCTTCCTCTCAATGGTGGACTTCTTTATTTTCATTTTCTGCCTAAAACGACATACATTATCATTCTCATTAGTCTCCATTTTAAATAATAGACTTTAATATTGTTTTAAAATGATAAACTTTTGTGTTTGAAATGACAAACTCTTATATTTCTTGTTCTTTGTTCAAAATAGAAGACTTTAACATTCATTGGCTTACGTATAAAATGGTAAGATTAACATTTATTGGTGGTCTTTATTAGAGATGGAAAGTTTGTCTTTCATTTTTTTACCATTTCATTTCATTTTTATTTATATATGTTATGTTCAGTTCACATTTGACAAACTCTTACATCCTTTTTATTTCTTTTTTTCTAATACCATAAATCCATAATAAAATAATAAAATTAAATAAATTTATAATAATTAATTAAAGAGATAAGGTACTAAGTATTTATCTACTTCTCTAGTTGTAAAAGCTCCTCAAATAATAGATCTTGTCCCTATGCTCTCTTAATAAATAGAAAATTACCAGAATCAACATCTCTTTCATCACATAATATATATACATATATAAATACTCATATTACCTAAACAAATTACACTATTTCTTCAACATAATTCCTCTTCATACTTTAATCTTTCATTTACTCTTTATTTTAGCATGCACATTATAACCTTATAAATTCTTTCAAGAGCTTTTGGGTACATCAATCTCTTATAGTTAAATAAATATTCTACATTATATATTCATTCTAGTCTCTTCATACATATATAACTTAAATGAAATTAACTTCCACTAATTCTCAAGCTATTCATTTTATTGTTTTGCTCATAACCAATTTTCATGCACATTCTTATTTGTTATAACATAAACTTTACTAAGTTAAATTTTCAATATATATATATATATAACATAAATTATTCATATAATCAAGATATCATCAAATCCTAAATCAAAGTACATTAGAAATTTAGCTTTATATTAATTTGTTTAATTTCAAATCATGATGCCCACAACTATACAAATTAGCATATATAAACTCACAGGGAATTAAATCTAATTAACCCAATTTCTCAAAAACAAAAAAAGAAAACTAATTCTCCATAAACTAAAATCTCAACTACAATTGGGTAACATAATTCAATTCATTGAAATTCGTCTTCAACGTAATAATACACACTAATAGAATATAATTAATTTATAGCATTTACTCAAATTAAACAACTCATAATCAATCTTTTTATCTTGGTTGGCCATTAAGTTCTCCTTACCTATATGATATATTCATAATTTTTTCATGATATAACATCCTTTACAATTTATTCCATTCTGATTAACTCAATCAATAACAAATTTTATTTTCCTCAAATCTTACCAAGAACTCTAACTTAACGGTTCATTAATTTGTTCAAATCACCTAAACTCTATTAAAACTTGTATAAATGAATTTTGAGCAACTTACCAAACAATTATCTTCTCTCATTGAATTTCAACTCATCCCTTTTCTTCTTCCCCTCTCTCTAACTCTCATTTTTCTAAGTCTAATATCTCCCAAATCATGTGTTTATGTTTTAAAGCTATAATAACCTCACTTATTATGTCTTAAAACTTAATTTTGCATAAGAAGTTTTTGGGGGAAAGCAAGAAGAGAAGAAAAAAGAGAGAAGCGAATAATTTATGACCATCCCTTTTTTTTGCTCTCTTTTAAGTTTTAAGGCTACATGAACAATTCCAACAATGACATTAAAGAGTTTGTGTTATTTTTTTGTATTTTTGTATGATAATTGACTTTATTGTTAGGCCTTTGTGAAATCTAATTTCTATAGGATTTTAACCCAGAATAAAATAATATATTTGATTTATTTAAAATCAATCATCATGATATTTTTACAAGAATTAATTTTTTTTCCCCTTCAACATTGAGTTATTTGATAATTCAGCTTTATTGGTTTGTTCAACTTGTTTTTGATGGAGTTACTCAAGTATCATGACTAGATTGTAGATTTGATATGCTGACTTGGATGATCTCGATTATTTTTTTTTTTTACTTTTTTTTCTTTGACTATTTTTTTGCTAGTTTCTTTTGTTGTTGATTTTTTTTATTAAGTTTATTGAAATATTTGGGTTTATTAAACCTAACAAAGTCAATGATATGATTCTTGATTATTATTTTTCTCTTCTTTTTGATTTTCTACTCTTTTTTGGAAATGCTTAAATCACCTTAACATTTTTTTTATAGGATGAAAAAAAATTAGCCGAGCTCATGGCAAGGTGCAAACAAACTATCTATTACTTATTAAAAGTGATTAGGAAATTAAAAACATATATGGAATGGGAACCGATAACCCTATTAGCTTTGGGGATGACTGTCAATGAATACAGTCTAATTTAAACGTAATAAGTATAAAATGATGGGTGTTTCTAGAATAATGAAATATTTTCATTCTAGTGTGTATTTGATATTGTGGTGTGCGTAGCTTTTTAAAAATGTTTTTGGGTTGAAAATGTAATAAAATAATTTATTATTTGTTTTAATATCATCAAATTAATTCTATAGAAAAATACTAAAATAATATTAATTTGATATATTTTTTTCAAGTTAAAAGATAAAAAAAAAACAATTTGAAACGCAAAAACAGCCGATCTAGGTGAGAGAACAGTAAAAGTGACAAAAGAGACCAGATGGGGGAGTCAAGTCTTTTTGTCTCGTAAAGTTTTTCTCCCCTCTTCTTAAACTTACGTGCCCATTAGGTCTCACTCTTGTTTTTTTTTTTATTATTATTATTATTAGTAGTAGTAGTAGTAGTGTCATTTTTGACATCATACATGTTATATAGTAATTCCTGAACGAGGTATTTATTATTATTGTTAAATAATTAATGCTACATTTTTGAAGACTGGACATGTTTTTTTCTTTTTTCATTCCAGTGGGATAGGAGATAGGAGTAGCACATAGGAAAATGTTTAGAGAAGTGATGTTTTGCGTATTTTGAAAGAGCTCTACTGTGTGGAAACCTTCTCTGTTTTTTCACAAAAGATCAACATGAAGTGACATAGACACGGGCACCCAGAACGTGAGAAAGACTGGAACCATGTTTGCAGCAAGATATTGACTGAAACGCTGCAGTTTTTCTTTTCTTACTGAGAAACGAAATGGTTAAAAATATGTATTCCTAGCTAATTCGAAGCAATAAATGATTTTGTTTAATTTACCTTTTTCTCTGTATATTGTTTCATGAATTCTTTCCTTTTCTTTTTGGATGTCGCCGCTTCAATAAATTTCATCATGGAAGTTGGAAACCAACAGAGTTTTAGGTACTAAAACCTGACCACTTAACTAGGACTCCAGTCTCCGGCGTCACTTCCTACGCCTATGCATTTCTTTCCCAAAGAGTTGCATTCCAATGCCAGGAGTCTCTTGAATTTCTCTTCTTTCCCTCACATGCAGTGCCAAGCCCTGCACAGCTCCTCAAAAGCCCTCTCCGCTGCTGCCTCGTTCAATCTTTTGCTTCTCATCACACAAGCGGCGTCCATGATCTGAAACATGGCTGGAATTGGTAGTCTCGTTGATCTATTACTTTTCTACACACTTGAGAGCACTCTTTACAATAGAATGGTATGTTCACTGGGCAAAAACTCCCATCAAGTCAAGAAAGCAATTGCCCTTTGGCTAATGCTCGAGGAAATTGGCTACCATGATCGAATCCGGACCATAAACTGTTGATGGAAAAGCTGAAGAATTGAACAATTACAAATCAAGTTGTATTGTTTTCTTTTTAAATTCATATTGTATTCAGGATTGTTAACATCCTTTAGTCAATTAGTCAATATTGTTAGTTAAATTCAATTAATAGTCAAAGTAGTGGATAGGTTGAAATTGTAAAAACATTTGAAAATCTATCCGTTGTAACATTTTGATTCATATAAATAAAGTTAATGGGATGGCAGTAACCATACGAAAACATTCTGCCCATGTTTGCATGTTCACTCTGCTCAAATAATCAAAATTGCAAGTTCTTCATTTTCTGGAAAAACTCTTCCCAATTCTTGATTTCTACATTAACTATTCTCATGATTGTGAACAGTGTTTTTGATATTGATTTAAACAGTACTTGTTCTTTACAACATTTTTAATTCTTTCATCAAATTAAAACATGGTATCAAAGCAGATTTAGGTCTTTCAGAGGGATTTTCAGAAAAACACGAGTGAATTTAACAAAGGGGTGAGAAATATTCAAGGCAATCAGTCTTGAAAGAAAAGAAAAGAGGCTGTCGAAAACCCAGAAATTCTATCAAGAAATTAATCTTGATTTACTCTTCAAGAAAGGATCAACTATTGAAGAAACCTTCAACTAGCTATCTGGGTTCACTGGTCTGTGAAGTTTCAAGGAGGAGGAGATTGCTTAGACAAAATTCCAACTGACAGGGATGGACTCATCTTCATTCACGTCAAAATCCACAATATTCACAGGTTCAAACTATGGAGTCTGGGCCGTGAAAATGGTAACATATCTCATGGCATTTGACCTGTGGGAGAAAGTAGAAAACAACAGGCAGCCAACACCCTTGAATGCAAATCCAACTATAGCGCAAATAAAATTCTTTAATGAAGAGAAAGCAAAGGGATACAAAGCACTTACCTACATTCATAATGCAGTAAGTGAGGAAATCTTCACAATGATTATGGCTTGTGGAACAGCAAAAGAAGCTTGTGACAAATTGAAGGAAGAGTTTCAGGGGTGACGAGAAATCCAAGAGGATGCAGATTCTAAATTTCAAAAGACAATTCGAAGGCTTGAAAATGAAAGACTCACAAACAGTCAAGGAATTTTCTTCAAATGTGTCCAAGATTGTAAATCAAATGACCCTACTTGGAGAAGAAGTCCAAGAATCAAGGGTTGTGGAGAAGGTACTGGTCAGTTTACCAGAAAAATTTGAGAACAAGATATGCTTATTGGAAGATTCAAAAGATTTCACTACAATGAGCCTTCAGGAACTAATCAATGCCCTGCAGGCTGTGGAACAAAGGCAGGCATTTAGACAAGAATACACGAATGAGGAAGCCTTCACTGCAGGATTTAAAGGAAGAACAAAATATCAGAATTCTCAGGTGTTCTTCAAAAACCCAGAAAATAGAACAAAAACTAGAAAACCATGGCAGGGCAAAAACTGGCAGAACAACCAAAACTATGTCAACAAATTCAACATAAAAGGAAAATAAAAGAGAGAGCAATTCCCCACCTACTGATACTGTCAAAAGAAAAATCACCTTGAGTCATGGTGTTGGCTCAAGAATGCTCAATGCAGAAAATATAAACAATTTGGATACATTGAGAAATTTTGTAAGAATGACACTGCAAATCAAGCTCATGGTGCTGAAGTGGAGGAGCCTAAAGATGAACTACTATTTACAGCCACTGAAGCACACAACTGCAGCAAACCTGAGGTAAGTAATCAAACTTGGTTAATTGATAGTGGGTGCTCTAACCATATGTATGCAGAATTGAGCATGTTTGAAAAACTTGACTCAAGTTAAAATCTAGAGTTAAAGTTGCAAATGGACAGTATGTGGGTGTGGAGGGTAGAGGGGAAGTTAAAATTGAAACTTTAGCTGGTACAAAGAAGTTTGGAAACATTTTGTATGTACTAGAAATTGCCAAAACCTTATAAGTGTTGGTCAACTACTTGAGGATAGGTACTCATTGCTGTTTATAAATGGCACTTGCACGATCAAAGATGATCAAGGAGTCCCCTTATTCACTGCAAAGATGGCAAATAGATGTTTGAGTATTGAAAGACAACTAGCACACCTAAGCATGAATAAAAATACAACTGAAAATTTTGTTCTATGGCATAAACGTTTGGGGCATTTTAATTATGCATCCCTAAAGAAAATGGCAGAATTACAAGTAGTAGAGGGATTACCTAATATATATAGGAACAAAAAGATGTATGTGAAGCATCCCAGTTGGGAAAAAAGCAAGAATTAAATTCAACAACACTACAACTAGATCAACTAATAAACTACAGATTGTGCATTCTGGTGTATGTGGCTCTATGCACAATGAATCCTTGAATGGTGCAAGGTACTTTGTGTTGTTTATACATGACTTTAGCAGATATTGTTGGGTCTACTTCCTCAAGACTAAAGGTGAAGTATTTGAGACATTCCTAAGGTTTAAAGCTGCAGTTGAAAAGGAATCAAACTGCTCTTTGAAAACCTTAAGGACTGATAATGGGGGGGATTCACCTCTCATAAATTTGAGGAATACCTTGCTAAAGAAGGTATTAAACATCAATTAACAGTCCCCTACACCCCCACAACAAAATGGGGTGAGTGAGAGAAGAAACAAGACCCTAATGGATATGGCTAGGTGCCTTCTCTATGAGAAGAAATTGCCCCTGAAATTCTGGACAGAGGCTGTGAGCACAGCCTCTTACATATTGAACAGATTAAGCTTAAGATCAATAGGAGATACAACTCCTTTTGAAGAATGGTTTGGATACAAACCAAAACTAGATCACATGAAAGTGTTTGGAAGTCCATGCTGTGTACTGCAGCCAGAAATGAAAAGAAGAAAACTAGACCAGAAGGCTGAGGTGGGAATCCTAATAGGTTATAACTCAAAATCAAGTGGCTATAAAGTGTATGATCTGAAATCAAACCTAGCAGTAATTGCAAGGAATGTAAAAGTTGTTGAAAAACAAACTTGGACTTGGGAAACTGAAAATATAGTTGAAAGTAGAATTGACCTGTCAGTCGAGATGGAAGTATCAACATAAATGGAAGAAGAGAACCAATCAATTGAAGAAGAAGAAGAAACACAAGAGGAGGAAGAGGACCAACCTGTGAGAGGAACTAGGCTGCTAAGTGACATCTATAATATATGTAACTTAGCTGCAATTGAGCCATCCAATGTTGAAGAAGCAATGGAATCAAAAACATTGGTGGCAGCAATGAAGGAAGAGCTAAGTATGATTGAGAAAAATGATACTTGGGTATTAGTGGACAGACCTAGGCATAGAAAAGTAATAGGTGTTAGATGAATATACAAAATTAAACTAAATGTTGATAGAAGTATAACTAAAAACAAAGCAAGATTGGTACTTAAAGGCTATGCGTAAGAACAAGGCATTGACTACCAAGATTCCTTTGCCCCTGTCTCAAGGATGGATACAATTAAGTTGCTGCTTATGTTGGCTACTCAAAAGGGTGGTTGGTTTGGAAAATGGATGTCAAATCTGCCTTTTTAAATGGAACACTAGCTGAAGAAATATATGTGGAACAACCTGAAGGGTTTCAGGATGAGTCAAGCTTGAACAAAGTCTATTTGCTAAAGAATGCCTTGTATGGATTGAAACAAGCTCCTAGAGCTTGGTACAGCAAATTAGATGAATATTTGACAAGTCTGGGATTTTAGAAAAACTTGAATGAAACCACTCTATATGTCAAGAAGATTGGAGATCAAATTATGATAATATCACTTTATGTGGATGACTTGCTGATTACAGGTAACAATGAACAGCTCATTGATGAATTCAAGAAAAATATGAAGAGCAAGTTTGAAATGAATGATCTTGGATTATTAGCACACTTTTTAGGAATGGAAATATCCCAAACTAAGGATGCTTTGTATGTCAAAAGCAGTTCATAACTAAATTGCTTAACAGATTTGCAATGGAAAATTGCACACCTGTTAGCACACCAATGGTGCTGGGGATGAAGTTGGCAAAAATGGATGGATCCCCTTGTGCAGATGGAAGAATCTACAGGAGTTTAATTGGAAGTTTATTATACTTGTCATCCACTAGACCAGACATAGTATTTACAGTCAATTACCTCTCAAGATTCATGCAAAATCCAGTCAAATACACTATACTGTAGCAAAAGGAGTATTGAGATACTTGAAAGAAACATTGGATTTTGGTGTATATTTTAGCAAGATGGACACTGTCAAATTGAAAGGATTTTGTGATAGTGATTGGGCTGGGAGTGATAAAGAAATGATAAGCACTTCAGGGTACTACTTTGCAATAGGGGAATACATTTTTTTTGGAATTCGAAGAAGCAACCAGTAGTTGCACATTCAACAACAGAAGGAGAGTAAATTTCTGCATATGTGGCTGCAAACCAGTTGGTTTGGCTAAGAAAAGTTTTAAAAGATCTAAATTGTGAACAAGAGGAACCCACTGAGCTATTCTATGATAACTTGTCTGCAATTGCTATCTCAAAAAATTTTGCGTTTCATGATAGAACAAAGCACATGAAAATAAAGTTTCATGCAATTCAGCAATTTCAACAAGAAGGTGAATTCGTGATCAAGTACAACAGCACTAATGAACAATTAGTTGATTTATTCACAAAATCTCTACCAAAGGAAAGGTTTGAGGAGCTAAGGAGCATGGTGGGAATGCATAGCTCAGGAATCAAGGGGGAGTGTTGAAAGCTGGAAATATGATTCCAGGTCTCCGAAGACTACAGGATGGAAAAGCTAAAGAATTGAAGAATTACAAATCAAGTTGAATTGTTTTCTTTTTAAATTCATATTGTATTCAAGATTGTTAACATCCTTTAGTCAATATTGTTAGTTAAATTCAGTTAATAGTCAAAGTAGTGGATAAGTTGAAATTGTAACAGATTTTGAAAATCTATCCGTTGCAACATTTTGATTCATATAAATAAAGTTAACGGGATGGAAGTAACCATACAAAAACATTCTGCCCATGTTTGCATGTTCTCTGTGCTCAAATAATCAAAATTACAAGTTCTTCATTTTCTGGAAAAACTCTTCCCAGTTCTTGATTTCTACAGTAATTGTTCTCAGGATTGTGAACAGTGTTTTTGGTATTCATTTAAACAGTACATGTTCTTTACAACATTTTTAGTTCTTTCATCAAATTACAACATAAACTCCTCTGATAACGCCACCATTGAATCCTTATTTTACGAGGCATTGCAATGCTTAGCATGCATACAACCGGATTCAGTTCAACCATTTCAATAAGATGAAACTCCTATTTTTACAGGCCTTTTTGACGAGCCGATGAACCCGGGGTTCTTTTACTATAACAGCGAATTCATGTACAAGCGCTACACGAACATCATGGATACGGTTTGTGAACAAATCTTTGGTGAGACCAAGGTTGTAGAAGTTGACAAGTCAAGTTTGTGTCCAGCAATTAACCCCTTTGGAGAAGGGTCTAGTACTGGACATGATGGCATAGTAATGCATGCTGCAGGGACTTCTAGTAAGGCTATTGGTCAAGTAATCGGTGAGACATCTAGGCAATCAAGCTTGAATCCTAATGCCAGCGAATTTAATCCTGGACAGACCCCTGAATATTCTCAGACTATGTTCCTAACTTTCTCATTCGTTAAGCCGCGGTGAAATTATTGATTTCTTTACATCGTACGTAAATGTTAAGTAGTGTGATTATTTTAGCAATTCACATGAATCCATATCTGTTTTTTAGAAATTCACATGAATCCATATCAGTTCTCTCTGTCTTTTCACTTCCATTTTGTTTATTTTTTTAGGAACTGTGGGGAAGTAGTGCAGAATGCTTTCATTGAATGTACTCAACCATGTAAGGATGAGTTTGGACGAATTGTGTTCACTAATTCCTTGGTGATACCGAGAATACTTAATAGACAAACAAAAGCCAAATTCATGGTGAATCGTAAGCATCTATGGGCTCGTATTTACGTGCCTTGTCGCAGAGGTAGTAGGTAAAGAAAAGAAGAAACAAAACAATTATGAAAAATTGATGACAAGGCTTCTCTATTGTTTATTTCTTAACTTGAGAAGACAGTATGTGATTACAAGTATTTATTGACTTTTCACAATAAAAGGCTCTAGTCAAGGCAACATATTTGTGTTACCGTTACACTACTAGTTTCTAGGACAAGATCACTGGATTTGTTTCCTATTGAGTTTTGACAGAACTTCTTGAATTCCTCTTCATGATTCTTCTATTTCAGGAATGTTAACCATATCTTCATCTTCTTTATTTCTCCATATTATAGGCTTAGCAGGATGATCTTTGTGGTTGCTATATTTAATATCCTCCCTCAAACTATGTCAAGGTTGATGGCATAGTTTTGTATGGAAGTGGTGCAAGGTAGCTTTACATAATGGTTTGGTGAAGAGATCCGCAATCTGAAGTGTATAGGAGACATGTCGAGTAATAAGTAGTCCCTTGGAGACCCGTTCACGAACAAAGTGGTAGTCCAATTCAATGTGTTTACTAAGAAGGTGCAGAAACCAGTTGTGGATCGACGAGTAGTCGGACATCCTGCCCAATCTGCATTAGAGAACCCACAAAGATTAAATGTAAAATCACCAGTTAAATGTAAACCAAAGTGAATTGATCCTTTGACATAACGTAAGATACGACGAACCATCTTCATGCTACCAAGAGATGGAGAATGTAAGAATTGAGACACATAATTAACACAAAATGAAAGATCAAGTCCTGTAAGAGTAAGGTATTGTAAGGCACCAACAATGTTGCGATAAAAAGAAAAATTTGGATAAGGTGCATTATCATGAAGTCCTTTGGTTTTAGATTCCATTGGAGTGTTCATGGGCTTTCAATCAATCATTTGTGCTTTGTCTAATATAGAGTAAGCATAATGAGCTTGAGACAGATGTAAGGAATTGTTATAACGCTTAATTTTGATTCCTAGAAAATCATGTATAGGACCAAGGTCTTTCATTGCAAATTAAGAGTGTAATAAATGAACAAATGCATTAAGTAGCTATAAATTGGAACCTGTCAAAAGCATGTCATCAACATAGAGTAAGAGAATTAGTGTACCAAGCAATGAATGCAAGATCAATAATGATGGATCAGCCAAACTACAGGAGAAACCATGTGTAAGCAAAAAAATATTGAAACGATCAAACCATGCCTGTGGTGCATGTTTAAGCCCATACAAAGCTTTTTGAAGTTTGCAAACATGTGAGGGAAGGGTTTTATCGTGCATACCAGGGTGTTGTTCCATAAAAATATCTTCACTTAAGAAAATATGAAGAAATGCATTTTTGACATCGAGTTGTCGTATTTCCCATTTGCGAACAAGGGCTAGACTAAGCACTAAATGAATGGTACCTGGTTTGATAATTAGAGAAAATGTTTCTGCGTAGTTGATTCCGTCAACTTGGTGATAACCTTTTGCGACTAACCTAGCTTTTAGTTTGTCAAGGGTTCCATTGGCATTTAATTTAGCTTTGAACACCCACTTAGATCCCACTACATTCATAAAGGGTTCTCTAGGTACTAAGACCCATGTTTCATTTTTCTGCAATGCATCGAGTTCCTCAATCATGGCCTATTTCTAGCCATCATGTAGTAGAGAGCTATTGTGACATTTCGTGGTTCATCAAGAATATCTCCACTTTCAAGAATTAATGCATATCGTGGATTAGGTTTGTGTATGCTATGTTTTGCTCTAGTGACCATAGGATGTCTTGTTGGTTGTACTTGGTCAGAATGTAAAGAAGAGTTAGATAGTAGAATTGAAATGTGTGAGGGATTGATTGTATCATGAGTATTGTCAACTTCTGGAGATGAATGTGGTTCATGTGGGGCGATATTTGTGGATGATGAATGTGAAGGTACTGGGATGTGTTCAGAGGAAGGATTATTTGGAATAGAGATATCTATAGGGATAAGGGAATTTAATTGTTCCAATGTTGTTGAGTGGTCATGTGAGATGTTATTTGTGGATGAGTTATGTGATAATGTAGGGGAGTGGTCATGACCCGGGAAGGGATTATTTGGAACAGGGGCATCTACTGGAATAGGTGAATCTAATTGTTCCATTTTTGTTGGGTGGTTATGACCAGTAGGGGAAGTGTGTAGCTCATTGATGACCACTGAAATGTCTAGGACTGCACTGTCATGAAAGGGACTGCATGACAGTGGCTGTAGTGGAAAGATACTAAGAGCTTTAGAGGAATTGGTGGAAGAGGGAGATGAATGCTTGCTCATCAAAGACCACATGTCGCGATAGAAACATCTTGTTTGTTTTTAGATCAAAACAACAATAGCCTTTGTGTTGATTACTGTAACCTACAAAAACACAAGGAACAGTTTTGGCATCAAATTTATGTTTCTTTGTATGCCAAGGATACGGATAGCAACGAGAGCCAAACACATGTAAAAATGAGTAGTTTGGGTGAGTGCCATATAGACGAGAGTAAGGAGTATCAAATGTAAGTGAAGAGGAGGGCAATCGATTTATTAGAAAGGTTGTTGTAGTAAAAGCTTCAACCCATACAAACTTAGGTACTCCACTATGAAAGATCATAGTCATCCCAAGTTCTCTAATAGTGTGATGACGTCGTTCAACGATTCCTGTATGTTCTGGAGTATACGGACATGAGAGTTGATGAATGATTCCTTGTTGTTGTAGATGCGATTGAAGTCTTTTATTTACAAACTCTCCCCCGACATCAGTATGGAAGATTTTTATTTTTCTGTTAAATTGTTTCTGCACATATTGTTCAAATGTCAAGCAAACATCAAATAATTCAGATTTAGCTCGCAAAGGGATTAGCCACATATAATCAGAATAATCATCCACAAAGCATGCATAATATTGAAATTTTCCAAGAGATAAAACAAGAGTTGGTCCCAAATGTCACAATGAATCTTTTTAATAATATTAGTGCTAACAGATTGACATGATTTAAATGGTAACTTGCTTAGTTTACCTAGTTGATAACTCTCACAAAGAGTATCAACTCGTTTATTGGAAGAAAGCATAAAATATTTATGGTAAAGCTTTGTGGGTGTCCAAGGCGTTGGTGTCATAGTTCTTCGGTTCCTGAACTGTGTCTATTGAAGAAGTTGGCTTCTTTCGTTTTGGACAATATATAAAGATCTCCTTTACGCTGTCCCATTAGGATAATACGCCCTGTTGCTTGCTCCTTAATACAAAATACATCATTAGTAAATTCACATTTCACAGGATATTATTGTGTTAGTTGACTGATTGATAGTAGGTTCCTTGTTAATTGTGAAACTAGTAAAACATCTTGTAATATTAATTTGTTCTTACCGTTGGTAACCAAGGTATCTACAATTGCATCAATGTTTAAAGGAGAGCCATCACCAATAAACATATAATCAAAACCAACATATGTTTTGAGATTAGAAAGCGGGCCTAAATTTGCAGTCATGTGATTTGAAGCACCAGTGTCCGTGGTCCATTCAGTATCAGCAATTTTGGTGTCCATTGTGAGAGCAGCAAGTGCTTGAGGGAGTTCATCATTGTTGGATTGTTCGGGTAGACTCCAGCAAATTTTGGCTACATGGCCTTGCTTTCCACAAAGCTGACAAAGTTCATTTTTGTACACTTCTCTTTCTGTAAGTGTCATTCTACGTTTCCCAGGTGGTGGTGGTCTAGGAACACGATTATTATTCCTTTGAGGTGATGATTTGGAGCCTGAGTTGTTTCCTGCAAAATTAGAATACTAAAAATTATTGTTAGTAGCATGAAATCCTGTCCTTTTGACAAGAATTGATAATTGTGAGAGTTGTGATATTGCTGTTGTTGCCTGGGATTACGCTGCCCATGAATGTATAAGGAGGTGGGTGTGATTCTTCAATCCAGGAGTTTCGTTGTTCAAATCCCTATAAAAGTGATATAGTTTCTAAGTAGGATGGCATTGAGGGTTTAAGCATTGTTGTTGTGAAGGATTCATATTTTGGTCCAAGATTGGTAAGTAAGGAATACACTTTTGTTTTGTCAGGTATGGGGTTGCCTATGGCTGCTAGGCTATCATAGATACTTTTGAATTTCTTCAAAGGTTCTGCCAAGGACTGACTTGATTCCTTCTTGAGATATGTGAGTTGTTGTCGGAGATTAAATTCTCTTTCGTGAGAGTCTTGAGCATATGCTACTTTCAAAGCATTCTAGAATGACTGGGATGAGTCAAGACCGATGACTAGTCCCAAAGCTTCTTCTGTAAGTTTTCCAATGATCCATCCCCTTAGGAAACGATTTTGTTTTCTCCATTTGATGAATTCTGTTGAAACTTGTTGTTCTGTTGTTTCACTTGTGGAGGATGCATCAGTTGTGGATGCCCTTCTGTAAGTGTACATGACAAGTTTTGTTGTCTCCCCGGTGAGGGCCCCGACCATGTCTTGGCTTTCAGCTAAAGCTAGCATTTGTTCACGCCACAAAAGATAATTTTCTGGTGTGAGTTTGAGGGTAACAAAATTGGTAACATTGAGAGAGATTGTGGATGTCATTTGATAAGCGAAAGAAAAAAAACATATTGATTTGAACTCTCTTATCTCACAAAGGCTTTGATACTATGAAGAGAAAAGAAGAAACAAAACAATTATGAAAAAATGATGAGAAGGCTTCTCTGTTGTTTATTTCTTAACGTGAGAAGAGAGTATGTGATTGCAAGTAGATATTGACTTTTTACAACATAGAAAAAAATTAAAATAAGAAAAGGCTCTATTCAAGGCAACATATTTGTGTTACTCTTACACTGCTAGTTTCTAGGAGAAGATCGTTGGATTTATTTCCTATTGAGTTTTGACAGAACTTCTTGAATTCCTCTTCATGATTCTTCTATTTCAGGAATGTAAACCATCTTCATCTTCTTTATTTCTCCTTATTGTAGGCTCAACAGGATGATCTTTGTGGTTGCTATATTTAATAGTATGTAGCTTGATAAATGGAGTAGAAACATTAGAGATGATTTAGTTAGAAGCTTATAGTAGTAAAAAATGCAACATTACTTATTGTTAGTGCTTGTGTTTGAACTACATATGGAATAATGATTCCATAAAATCTATCTTGTAAGGTCTCATCCTTTCAAGTCATTGAGAAGGAAAACAAGTTGCTCCCTTCAAGACCTAATTTTGTTCTAACCTGAAGGAAAACAGCTAATTGCTTGATCGTTCTGAACATTCTCACAAGTTTCCAACTTAATTTAAACCTTAAACATTCAAAGACTTAAGTTTATTAACTTCATGAGATCATTCATTTCTCCCCCAAATAATTCAACTAAGAGTACAGAATGATTGCATAAGAGCATATATGGTCTGCGTGAAACACCTTATTGGCTTATATGGAAATGTTCTAGGCTACTGTACGAAAAAGTTGTCTGCAACAGTTTAATTCAAACTTCTTGACACTAAACAAAGTGTTCACGAGAGTTCCATTTTACATAATGATACATGTGGGCAATCATGGCCACTCATTTTACATAACCAAAGACGGTGAAGCCTATATGAGAGGAACCTAATTTTATAAAGATATGCTTTTAACGGAAGCTTCAAAAGCACCGACACTTTCTTACATAAACCCAAGCTTCTTCATAAATCTTCCTGAAGCTGACATGAAAAGAGCCAAAGATGTGCTTGGAATGGAAACTGCCAAGTGCCAAACTTTCTTATACAAGTCCAGTCTCGTTAACTCAATGACAATCCTGTTTTCTCTTATACTTTTCACCTAATCTCTAGATGGGTTTTTTCCTAGAGAAGTGTTCGCAGGAAGCAGCAACCTCTAATCAGCACAGGAAAGAAAATCAAGCATCGGCAACAGCTATTGCACCGACAACATTGTCTCCCCATTTTCATACCCAGAGAGCAACAAAGCATGCCCTGGAATTAATTCTTGTGCTGGTTCATTTCATTGTATATAAGTGTAAGGAACTACAGCCAACATAGTGCCCGATAGTCATAATTGCAGACATTAAAAGATCTTTGGTGGCATAGCCTTGTTCTTTCTCGTCGTTTTCTGCTCCAAACACGAATGGGGCAGGGTGCTCTGTCAGTTTACTGCTATTTTACACACTTAGAAGAATCCTCTCTAAATAAAATGGCAGGTTAAATGGGAAAACAGGTAGAGATGGTGATTGCCCTATCGCTCGTATAGGTTCATGAACAATGAAAACAATATCCAAAAAATACTCGCATCTTTCTTTCTCATCGATAACTCTCTTTCCTGTCTCTTCTTCCAACTGCAATTCATCTGCGTTAAAATGAATGGACGATGATTGCTAACTGTAATTCATCTGCATACAGCAGTTACCTTCATACTTTTTTCCTTAACTTGTGAATATAAATTTATCTTTATGGATCATGTCTATAATATGCACGAGCCAGTTGTCTGATCATTGTTGACGCAGCCTTTTATGCATGGATATCTGGTCTGGTTCTACTGATCATCTTTGAGTCTAGAAAACAAGAAAAATCATGGCTAGCCTTCTTATGTTATATATAAAGTTGAACTTTCACTAATTTGTAGTTAGATTTGATATTGAAACTTAAGGCGTTTGGTAGTGTTTTTTAAAGGTGTCTAAAAAATTTTTGTTCTTTATATTAAATTGTTTTTTTTATTGATGTTAAAAATAATATTTAACAAACAAAAAAATATTATTTTAATTTATTTCTGAATAAAAATATTATTTAGATTTTTATAATATTTAGTCATTTTATTTATGTTTATAGGATGAGCTTACTTCGGTGGAGATTTTATTTTTTCTTGCTAATAATGATAGAGTTGGTTCACACACTGGAGAAGGACCATAAAAATGGAATGGTTAGGGAACAAAAGAATAAGGGTAAACAGAAAAATAAAGCCTTTGTTAAAGGTGAAGACTGATTCTAGGATTGCAAGCTGACAGGAAATGGAAGATGAAGAAATGAAGATTGAAGACTATGTTCTTAGTTGTAGTTTGTTTAGTTTGATTAAACATTTTAATTAGAAGGTGTTAGTTCTAGTCCATTAAAGTCAACAAACTAGTTAGTTATAGTTTTAAGTCAACATTGATAGAAAAAGGTTGTAACAAAATTAATCTCTTCTCTTTGTAATGTATTACCTATAAATAAAGATAATAGGATGGTAGTAACCATAGGAAAATAATTCTGCCCATGTTCATGTTTTTTCAATACAAAATACATAGTTCTTTTTTTCTTAAATTTTCTGGAAAATCTGCTAATTTTCATTCCTATAGTAGCGGTTCTCAGGATTTTTTTTATTCTTTACTAGTATTGATCTAAACAATATTTGTTTGTCATGAAATTAGAATTTTCAACATGGTATCAAAGTGTTGTGATGTTGCGGTCACACAAATTAATTATCCTAGCATAAAACACACAAGATAGTAAAGAGCAAGCAACGGGTCGATCCCACGAGGAAGTTGAAAGTTAGATTTTTATGTTGTAATCCTAACCAATAAATAATCAAAGTGTCTGCACTAATGATTCAATTTAATGGTAGCTTTAAGAACTAGATAATTTCATCAAGATTAACATACAAGTTGTTCGCAACTTGTGTCAATTTATTCAAATGTTCTCCCTAAGTTCAATAATGTATTTCCGCCACAATTGTCAAGCTTAGTTGCTTCACAAGTTCATATATCACAACTCCGGTTTTGACATTAAACTTAGTAATAGATTATTCACAACAATAACTTAGAGTCCGCTCTAGCATTCATCAACAACATTCATAGAAAATATGCATAGGAAAACAATTATATTCATTCATAACATAAACTGAAAATAGAAAGAAGAATAAATCTCACGGTTCTTGAAATCCAAAGGTTTTTGTGTCCTTGCAACCAAGAAAAGAGCTTGGCCTTGCATAACTATTGAACAACTACTTAAAAAGATGGAAGCTTTTCCTTTGTGTTGGCCGCCACTTCCTTGCTCCTCTTCTCCTTTATATATGCTTAGAAACCCTAATGTCTATTTTACAAAATAGTCCTTCCTTAAGTTGGCAGAATTTAGTTGTGCCTTGTAAAATTTATATCTCCTCATATCACATCATTTTGAGTTGTGTTTTGAAGAGCATGGATAGGTCTTTGAATTAGGAATCCAATAAAATTGAGTTTGCATCAATTAGACTTTTGTACCTCCAGATATTAAATTTTGAATGGTCAAAAGTCAACACTAGCAGAATGCGAGATTTGACTTTGTAGGATGTGATTTCCATGATCTTTCTCCTTTTATTATTCTTGCATTACATTTCCAGAAAGGTATGGATTTTAGATTTTTAGTTCCATTGGAATCACTTCATTTTGATCTTTAGAACTCATGCTATGCACAAAACATCGACTGAACGTCAGATTTACCAATTACCTCTAATTTACTCCTTTTTGTATCTTTCATCCAAAAATACCTTCAAAACATAAAACAAAGAATATCAAAGCATTTTATATATATAAAAAAAACAAGGACAAAACATTCGGTAGATGTGGGTGAAACTATCGAATAATATGGTTACATCACAAAGCAGAATTAAATCTTTGAAAGGGAATTTTAGAGAAACACGAGTGAATTTAAAAAGGTGAGAATTTTTTCAAGGTTATTTGGCCTTAAAGGGGAACTGTGGAAGAATTTGAAAATTCAAGAAATTCAATCGAGAAATTAATCTTGATACGTTCTTTAAATGATAAACAATTGACAGAAATTATCAATTGTTATCCTTGTTCTTGATAAAGAAAAAGTCTCGCATGACAACAAAGGGAAAATCAAAGAGTCAGAAATGGATTCATCATCATATTCGTCAAAATTGCCAATTTTCACATGATCAAACTATGGTGTTTAGGCTATGAAAACGGCAACTTATCTTAGAGCTTTTGACTTATGGGAGATTGTGGAAAACAACAAGCAGCCACATCCCTTGACTGCAAATCCAACAATCGCACATATTAAGTTCTTTAATGAAGAAAAAGCAAAGGGATACAAGGCACTTACATGCATTTATAATGCAGTAAGTGAGGAAATTTTCACAAGAATTATGGCTTGTGAAACTGCAAAGGAAGCATGGGATACATTATAAGCTGAATTTCAAGGTGATAAAAAATCAAAGAGAATGCAAATTTTGAATTTAAAGAGACAGTTTGAAGGGTTAAGGATAAGAGACTCAAATACAATCAAGGGATTCTCTTCAAATGTATCTAAGATAGTTTATCAGATGACATTATTGGGAGAAGATGTTCAAGAATAAAGGGTAGTTGAGAAAGTCTTTATCAACTTACTAGAAAAAATAGAAAACAAGATATGTTTTTTAGAAGATTCAAAAGACTTCATAGAATTGAGTCTCCAAGAATTGATTAATGCTCTACAAGTTGTGGAGGCAGGCATTTAGGCAAGATAGTTCAAATGAAGAAGCCTTTGCTGCAGGGTTCAAAGGAAGAACTAAATTTCAAAATCGTTCCCAGGTTTTCTTCAACGACAACTAAGGAAGAAAAGAAGCTGGGAAGAATTGGCAGAATAAGAATTGGCAAAATAATCAAAGTTTTAACAATTCAAATTCAAACAGAAAAGAAAAGAAAGAAAAATTTCCCGCCTGCAAATACTGTCAAAAAAACAAATCATCTTGAATCATGGTGTTGCCTCAAGAATGCTTAATGTCGAAAATGCAAGCAATTTGGACATATTCAGAAATTTTGCAAGAACAACACAACACCTGGAAAGCAAGCACATGTTGCAGAGGTCTTAGAACCTAAAGATGAACAATTGTTCACAACCATGATTGAGCACAGCTGTAACAATACAGAGGTAAGTAATAAAAATTAGCTTGTAGATGGTGGATGCACTAACCATATATCTGCAGAAATGAACATTTTTGAAAATCTTGATTTGAATTACAAATCCAACGTTAAAGTAGCTAATGGACAATATGTTACTGTGGAAGGCAAAGGAGTAGTTGAAATTGAAACTTTAGCTGGTACATGAATTTAAACATGTGTTATATGTACCAGAACTTGATCAAAATCTTGTAAGTGTTGGTCAATTACTAGAAGAAGGCTACTCATTGTTCTTTATAAATGGAACTTGCATAATCAAAGATAATCAGGGCATTATTTTATTCTCTACTAAGATGATAATAGGTGCTTTAGTCTTGGAAAGCAAGTTTCACATATAAGTATGAGCATCAATGCTAGTGTGAATTATGTGTTATGGCATAAAAGATTAGGGCATTTTAATTATACAAATTTGAAGAAAATGGCAGACCTGTAATTGGTAAGAAGGATTACCTGAAATTTATGAACAAAAGGTTGTTTGTGAAGGATGCCAATTGGGAAAGCAAACAAGGATTATGTTCAACAAAAATGCATATAGAACCACTACTAAACTGCAACTTGTGAACACAGATTTGTGTGGCCCAATGCACGATGCATCCTTGAATGGTGCAATGTATTTCTTTTTGTTTATAAATGACTTTAGCAGATTTTGTTGGGTTTATTTTCTCAAAACCAAGGGAGAAGTATTTGATGAATTCCAGAGATTCAAGGCTGCAGTTGAAAGGAATCAAGTTGTATCTTGAAGGCTGTAAGGTCTGACAATGGGAAGGAATTTACCTCTCATAAATTTGAAGAATATTTGGCTAAATAAGGTATAAAGCATCAGTTGACATTTCCTTACACTCAACAACCAAATGGTGTGAGTGAGAGGAGGAATCGAACCTTTATGGAGATGACAAGATGTCTTCTCTATGAAAAAAAATTTGCCACTAAAATTCTGGGCTGAAGCTATGAGCACAACTTTTTACCTACTCAATAGAATGATCTCAAGATCATTGGGAGAAATAACTCCTTTTGAAGTTTGTTATGGCTACAAACCAAACTTAGAGCATTTAAGAGTCTTTGGTAGTCTATGTTATATATTACAACCAGAAATTAAGAGAAGAAAACTTGATCGAAAGGCTGAGGTGGGAATATTGATAGGTTACAACATAAGATCAAATGGTTAAAAAGTGTTTGATTTAAAAACAAACAAAGTTGTAATTGGTAGGAATGTGAAAGTGGCTGATAGCCAAATATGGAATTCAGAGGTTGAAATAGTTGAAGAAACAAGTAATGATTTTCTAGCCGAAATTGAAGAACCAATAGAAATTAATGAGGAAGACTTATCTGTGAGAGGAACAAGGTTGCTAAGTGACATCTACAATAGATGCAACTTGGCTGAAATTGAACCAGTTGATGTTGGAGAAGCTATGAACTCACAAATATGGGTGGCAGTAATTAAGGATGAGCTAATGATGATTGAGAAAAATGATACTTGGCAGCTGGTTGACAGACCAAAGCATAGAAAGGTTATTGGGATAAAATGGATCTTCAAAACTAAATTTAATGTTGATGGTAGTATCAACAAAAACAACACAAGACTTGTGGTTAAAGGATACTCACAAGAACAAGGTATTGATTATCATGATACATTTGCTCCTATTTCTAGAATGGACACAATAAAACTGTTGCTAATGTTGGTTGCACAAAGAGGTTGGCTAGTTTGGCAAATGGATGTCAAATTTGCATTTTTGAATGGGACACTAAGTGAAGAAATATATATATAGAACAACCTGAGGGATTTGAAAAAGAATCCAACTTGAGCAAAGTGTATTTGCTAAAAAAAGGCTTTGCATGGAATAAAACAAGCCCCTAGAGCTTGGTATAGTTAATTAAATGAATATTTGATGAGTTTGGGTTTTGAAAAAAAGTTTGAATGAAGCTACCCTATATGTGAAAAAAGTTGATGAACATATTCCGATAATATCAGTTTATGTGGATGATTTGTTGATTACGGTAGATAAGGAGCAACTAGTGGATGATTTGTTGATTACGGTAGATAAGGAGCAGCTAGTGGATGAATTTAAGATGAACATGAAGAACAAGTTTGAGATGAATGAACTTGGATTGTTATCATACTTTCTTGGAATGAAAATATCACAATCAAAGGAAGGGTGTTTTGTATGCCAAAAACAATTCACAACAAAAATACTGAACAAATTTGCAATGGAAAATTGCAAACCTGTTAGCAAACCTATAGTGTTAGGAATGAAGCTAACAAAAACAGATGGTGCTCCTTGTGCTGATGGAAGAATTTATAGAAGTTTGATTGGAACTTTATTATATTTATCTTTCACTCGGCCTGACATTGTGTTTACTATCAATTATCACTCAAGATTCATGCAAAATCCCAGTCAAATACACTACATTGCAGCTAAAAGAGTGCTTAGGCACTTAAAAGGGACATTGGATTTTGGCATGTTCTTCAGCAAAGTAAACACAGTCAAGCTAATAGGTTTTCGTGACAGTGACTGAGCAGGGAGTGATGAAGAAACGATGAGCACTTCGAGGTATTGTTTTTCAATGGGAGAATGTATTTTTTGTTGGAATTCTAAGAAGCAATCGGTAATAGCTCACTCTATTACTGAAGCAGAATACATTTCTACATATGTAGCTGCAAATCACTTTGTATGGCTGAGAAAAATTCTGAAAGACTTGAGTTTTGATCAATTGGAACCTACTGAGTTATTATGTAATAATATGTATGCAATTGTTATTTCCAAAAACTCTATTTTTCATGATAGAACAAAACACATGAAAATCAAGTTTCATGCAATTCGGCAATTTCAGCAAGAATATGAATTGGAAATGAAGTATTGCAGTTCTAAGGAACAACTAGCTGATTTATTTATAAAATCTCGAGCAAAGGAAAGGTTTGAAGAATTGAGAAAAATGATAGGGATGCACAACCTACGAATCAAGGAGGAGTGTTGAAGCTTAAGACTAATTCTAGGACTGCAAGCTGACAAGAAATGGAAGCTGGAAAATTGAAGATTGAAGTCTATGTTCTTAGCTGTAGTGTGTTTAGTTTGATTAAACATTTTAATTAGAAGGTGTTAGTTCTAGTCCATTAAAGTCAACAAACTAGTTGATTATAGTTTTAAGTCACCATTGATAGAAAAAGGTTGTAACTAAATTAATCTCTTCTCTTTGTAATGTTTTACCTATAAATAAAGATAATAGGATGGCAGTAACCATAGGAAAATAATTTTACCCATGTTCACGTTTTTTTCAATACAAATTACAGAGTTCTTTTGTTCTTCAATTTTATGGAAAATCTGCTATCTGCAGATTTTGATTTCTATAGTAGTTGTTCTCAAGTTTTTTTTTTGTTCTTTATCAGTACTAATATGAACAATACTTATTTTTCACGAAATTAGAATTTTCAACAGTATTTTCTTTTAAAACTTATACGAAGATGACAGCTGAAATCATTGATTAATTTTTTCTAAGATGAAAATGTCAAATCGTTTCAAAACTTCCAAATAGCTTTAAAAAAAAACACCATAACTGAAGTGTTTTTCTTAACAGGAGGTAAAAAAATCCAAAAACCTCCCCCCCTGTATTTTGTTTCTATAAAATAACTTTACTGAAATCCCATCATTATGTTAATGAATATCTAGAAAAAGAAAATTGTCTGCAGATTTTTTGTGTTAATCTAAAGACATTAAATTCAATAAAACTTATGCTCGTTAGAAGCACTAGATGCGAGATGAAGACAATTGAGCGGACGTAAGCTTGGTGATGAGTTTTGTCATGAGCAGTTGTATTTTAAGAAAAGAGGATGTGACTTTGAAACTTGCATTTCTTTGACTTTTAGAATATTTTTGAATAACCAGGGTGCTGCAATTATTTTGGTTGATAGCGTCACGTTAATCTTGCTCTAAGAGATCCAGAATTAGACATTCCTCGAGGTAACAAGCGTTAATAAGAGAGGGAGAGAGGTTATTCTACGCGTATAATTGAGAGTGTGGTACGTTGGTTTTGAAAGTATTTTTTATCTTGAAATACATCAAAATAATATTTTAAATATTATTATATAAAAATAATTTGAAAACATAGAATATTAATTTTAATTTTCTTTTTTATAAACAATTTTGACTCCACTGTACACAAGTAATGAGGGAAGTTTAATAAAGCAGTAGCTAGTATTTGGCATGCATCACAATTCACTAGGGGGGACCCGAGCCAGCTTTCATTTTAAATTCATGGCGTGAATGATATTACTGCCTCGCTACCATTATATAGCATCCACTTGAAGATCAAACATGAAACATTAATCAAGAAAAATATGAAAAAAATTAACTCGGAATGACTGGATCATTCATCTTAATAAGACACAAGGAGATGCCAAGAATAGTAGACCGTACAAGATAAAGCCTAACTATACATTATTCAAAACTGAAATGGGCAAAAACTGTAACCCGGGCTCTCTTTTTTTAGGACCCATTTCTCCGATGAATCGCGTGTTTGTTTTTTTTTTTTGCTTTTTCTTTATATATTTTCAATTCATTGTATGACTTGAAATGCTACTTTTAATGACCATTAATCCTCTGTTCCAAGCTCTTCCATCACACACATCTAGTTTCTTTCTACTTTCTCTTTCTCATGGAAGCATCACTCAATATACTATGTGATGCTCAAACTACCACCTTTTCCTTTTCCTCCCCTTCCTCTTCCTCTTCTTCTTCTTCTTCTTCAATCACCTCTTCCCTCCCTTCTCCATTAATGAAGAGTCCCAGAAAACAACATCAGTCTGATCAAGACCCGGAAAACAATAATGAAAGTAACGAAAAGGCCAAGAGTGGTGGAAATGCTGGAAGGCACCCATCCTACCGTGGAGTTAGAATGCGTCAATGGGGCAAATGGGTGTCCGAAATCCGACAACCAAAGAAGAAGTCGAGAATCTGGCTGGGGACTTTCCCAACACCAGAAATGGCGGCTCGAGCTCACGATGTAGCTTCCCTTACAATTAAAGGTCAGTCAGCTCACCTAAATTTCCCTGAACTCGCTCATGAGTTTCCACGTCCAGCCAGTTCATCTCCCCAAGATATTCAGGCTGCCGCTGCCCTAGCAGCTTCCTTGTGCTGCAAGACAAGTCAAAAGGACCGTGAGACCGAAGCTGGAGAGGAGCTGGTGCTTCCCCGCTCCCCGGGTAGTGCTCTGGCATCTAATGAGACACAGGAGTATTCATTCAGCTCACCATTAAGAGATGATGATGGCGACGCGTTTATCGATTTGCCGGATATTTTGCAAGACACGAGCCATCAATTTGATGAATTTTGTTACAGGCCATCATGGCAGCTTGTTGGAGCCGAGACTTCTGATATCGGGTTCTGGCATCACGAGGAGCCTTCTTTATGGGAATACCACTCAAGTAGAAACATCTATTGAAGCTAGAGGGCAGTACTGTCTGCAAAGGCCAGTAAGTCCAGAGATATTGTGAAAACCTGATTACTGCAGCTTGGATTCTCATAAATTGAACATATAATTGCAGCTTTCGATCTACTTGAACCTTACCTTGTACAAATACTAGATAATTAATGGCAAAGTTTAATTATGTGTATATGTAATAAATTGTTCATGAATTGCCAATGCGTTACCCGAATGCTTATGGGGGGGGGGGGGGGGTTGTCTTCTCTTTTTTTTGAGTTCTTGAATAGCCACCACTTGGCACCTTCAAATTTGATGAGCATACATTGCATATGATCATGGGATAATCAATCATAAGTGGCCGAGGCAGCCTCCTGGTGATTTTTTTTTTTTTTTGTGGAATGCTTTTTCTCACTAACCCGTCTCCTAATAAATCCAACCTCGTGAAATTATTGAATTCGGAAAATTAAAGCATCTAGTCGCATCTCATCCAACAAAAGAGGTTAAAATTAAAATGGTACAGAGCAATCACTACTTTTTTTTCCATGAAAGATAATCAGTAATAAGCCACTGACACTGGACATCAGCTATTGGTGGGATTGTGTTGTTAAAATGTAACTTTCTTATTACTTAAATAAACATTTTCTGATGGACTATATATTATTTAATTGGAGATGCATTTTCTGATTTAATTAATCACATATTTAATCATAAGGTTTCGTAGATAAATGTTGAGATTAAACATGGACCACTTGGTGTGGATATTATTTCTATGGAACATCACGTCCCAGGGGACATTGTTTTGAAATCTGATTATGACCATTGATATGATAGCGTACGTAAGGCACGGTGGCTAGACAGATGAGTATCGTGGTGGTCAGCTGAGCAAATTCTCAAAGATGGTCGCTCTACGATTGTCCAATCATTTGCAAGATCATTCGATGTTTTTCAAGGTTACACCAATCAGCAGCCATCAGCTGTTCGTGGTCGATACTAGGCTATAATTTTAGACAAATCTACATGCAATTCCCGCCCAAAATTGCTACTAAAATTCAGAGCATGTTAAATAACAGGAGAAAGTGACCCTCAAAGGATCCAACGCTGCGGTCGATTGATTGATTAATATTTAACTCTATAAATCCAAAGTTAAAGGGCTACAAACATAAAAAAATTGACAGAGGTCTAGGTCATGAGAAATTTAAAAATCGTCGTTTCTAGAAATTGAAAATTGCAAACGGAGTATTCAGTCGAAATATAATGAAGATTTTGTTGGTTTTTCTCAATGCAGATAAAATTAAAAATAAAATATACTATCATAAGTAATAAACATCATATCAGCGCCACCATAACTAGTTATTGTCACCACCATTACTTGCCGCATCATAACCATTAACAATTCATTCACTATTTCCATAATTACCATCACCATAGTCATTATTATTGTTAGAAATTTTGTTAAAACATGGTCAATGAACACATTTGAGGTCAAATTAAAAATAGAATTCAGTTATTTTTTAGGTTAATTTTGTTGGAATTTAATTTTAACATGAGCTACTTAATATGCAACATTAACATGATTGAAACAAATTATGAATGAAAGAGAAATTAATCTCAAATAATCCTTGATTGATTTGTAATGGTAAAACCTAAAAAAAACCATAAAACATCTCTATCTTACATAGGAAATAAGCAAGACCTTTTCAGAGTTTATAAAGTGAGATGTTAAGATTAGGTAAAAAAATCAACCAAGTTCTTATAGAAGAGAGATCCTGAGCAAACTAGGCTTTAGGTTTTAACTCACGCTAACTTGACTTAAATTCACGCCAAGCTTAAGTTTGATTTTATTATAGAATAATATTTTAAGCCAAAAAAATATTTTGGTCCATGAAGAATTATCTTTTTCAACCCACTGTTTTGTCCAGTCCGATCAATATTAACAATTTCTTCTAGAAGCATTTTATATATCTTTGAACAATTTTCTAATAAAATAAAATAGATTTGTGTCCACAATATTCATGTTTGGTTTTGATTTACAATGGATATTCAAATGTTGTAATGATGAGAATTAATTCTGATTATTATTAGAAATATTTTTTTAACTTTTATCTTTCAAAGTTCATTATAAAAAAGAGTAAATGAAGAGTTTCCAACAAGTTTATTTTCTAGATTCTTACACACTCTTTTCTAACATCATTTTTAGAGTTATATATAAACACACACACACATACACACTTTGCATTTCATTCCAAATCTAAAGCTTAGGTTTACTTTATTAAAAAATAATTGAGTTTTTTTTTTTTTTTACTTTGGTTCAAATACCTTGTTCAAAAGTGTATCTAAACTAAGGTGGTGTATTTTAAATATTGGAAAGTATATTGTTAATATCAAAGTCATATAAGTGAGAAGAAATAAAACCTAAAACCTTAACGATAATGTATTTATCATTGACAACAATAAAAGTTCAAAACATTTTTATAAAAAAATAATAAAAAATAATCACTAAAATTATCAATATAAAATATTGGAAAGTATATTGTTAATATCAAAGTCATATAAGTGAGAAGAAATAAAACCTTAATGATAATGTGTTTATCATTGACAATAATAAAAGTTCAAAACATTTTTATAAAAAAAAATAATCACTAAAATTATCATTATCATTACACAAACAATAAAATCATAAAATCATCTGGTCTGAAGAACAAATAAAAATAACAGAAAATACAAAAAAAAAGGGAGCAATATTAATTTTAGTATGATCACCAACATAAATTAAAATTTCAGGACTGAACCGAATAAAAATAAAATGACAAAAATTGAAAATAAAAACTAAAAGCTTGAATGCATAAATACGGATAAAAAAATAAACATAGTCCAATAAAGATAGAAAAAACCAAAAGAATTAATATCAAATAAAAAATTTTAAAAATAAGAAACAAAATAAAAAATAAAATATATAATTAATTACAATTAAAATACAAAATTAAAACAAATAAAAATTATCTATAGTCAAAAGAAGATTACTTTCCACTCTACGATTCGGTGATTTGAACACCTGCAACGGATGATTAATGGTATGGCATGCGCCGAACACTGCTACCTCAAAAGAAGATTTAGGTGGCATATCTTACCTCCAATATGGTGACTTGTCGTTCGGGTAGCATTTGACAATCAACGTTTGTTTTGGACAGGATATGGGGTCGCATGAGTTATTAGCATGAGCAGCTACAAGTGAAAGCAAATGAGTTCATGAGCTATATTGTTCCAGTCTAGTCCACGGTGGAATAAACAGTGTAGCCATGACTGTTTTTTAGTCGACACGAGCGGTTTACCCGCGGCATCAATAAACAGTGTAGCCATGACTTTTTTTAGTTCGACAACAGCGGTTTACCCGCAGCATATTTTTTTTATCTATGTAAATAATTGATTGTTTTTTATGTATTGTATTTTATTATTTTAATATTTAGTTAGTATAATTATATTTAAAAATATTGATATGAATTTTTGTCTTTCAAAAAATTCAAAGTCATTTTTTCTCTCTCTCAATATATTTTTAGGCGATAACATTCAATAAATATCAGAAATATTAGAAATAAAAATATTGTTATTTTTTATTAAAATATAAACTTAATTTTTTTGTGTTATAATTATTTATTTTTCATCTAAAAAGAACAGTCTAATGGAAACGGGAAGTGACTTGTATATTTTTTAATTTGACTTGTACATAATGCAGGTAAATTTGTCAACATTTTTTTTTTGAGATATTTTTTTTCCAGTAATATTAGATCTAAAATATTAAAATTTCTAAATGAATATAGAAATAGAATTGTAGAGAATAGAAGTAACTTGAAAAATTTGTTGATGAGATTGTTGTAGTTAGTTTTATTTTATGAACTAGGTCAAAATCAAGATGGTTTACATTAATTTACTCTTCTTCTAGTACGTTAGCAACACTGGATTTATCTGCTTTCTTTCCCAAATGTTATAACTGGGTCAGAGGCATGCAAGCCCCAATTAGAGTAAACCAATGTTGTAACCGGGGTTTTAAAATAATTCAGAAATGGAAATAGAGAGAGAGAGAGAGAGAGATTGTCAATGTCATTTGCAAAGAGCTTAAGCCAAGAAAAAAGATGCATGTTCCTTTCATCAATTATACATGGATAGAACCTAAATCTTTACACGTCAAAGAAAAACATGGGTTTGGAGAGATTTGTCTAAAATGCTTGCTTGATCATGTTGTGTGCTTGTTCATTTATCGTGACTTCTCGCTTCAAAATCTGCAAAGGAAGTATAAAGTTTTCTATGAGATGATGACAATGTCTACTATCATAGTTTGTGGCGAGGGTAGTAGAAATCTATAGGGAAGTTATATTGAAGGCCAGTCATGACAATGAAGCTTTCAAGAATCTAGAGATGGTTGTTGAGAAAGAGTACAACCATAAAAAATCTAGGAAGAGTTGTCTAGTGAGATTTTTTTTTAGTTGAGAAAGTTTTGATTTCTTAGTTGAAATTATGGTGCTTCGCAGTTGATATTTATAGGAGAGAGGGGATGTGCCAATGGAACAGAGACAATGAAACTGTTCATGGTAATTAGTTAACATGAACAGTCGCATAACACAAATGAGGAAGTGAAATTCACTGATACAATTTAGTTTTTTGTATAATATATATATATATATATATATATATATTAATAAAAAAATTAAAAAATATTGATACCAATTAAGTATTAAAGCATCATAGATAAAACCACATGCTAATATACACTAACTGGATTTTCTATTTTAAAAGTCCTCATTCTATTTTTATAACAAATCATGTTCATAGAAAAAATAAAACACAAAACACCATATTAAACTCTGATTCTTTTAATTTTTTTTGGGTAGTAGATGTTATGATGTAAGTTAGATCTAACATTTTGTTTTGAAATTAAAAAATCAATGCAAATATCTAATCGAGCGAAAAGCAAGAAAATAGTGTGGATGAATTTTGCTAGCCCCCGAAAGGTGAGTTAGACACGGGAAGAAGAGTGACAAATTAATTGTTGCCCCAATCACTATTATAGCTCACAGGTCAAGCAGGAAAAGAGTGCAAATTAATTGATTCCACTAAAAATTGAGCCAAATTAATTCTTGCCGCCATTTAAAGTCCAGCCAAAATTGGGAAGAAGAGCCAAAATTAATTGCTCTGACTATTACAATCCATACAATTTAAATGGGTGTGAATGATCTGTATTTTTATATTTGATTTAGCTTTATTTTTAATGTAATATAGTAATAGAAATGACTGATAATGATTAATGTTTGGGCCCCTCTGCCAAGATTTTCATAGTCTGCCTCTACACTGCCTCCTTTACATGATCTCATTTTGCTTTTCTATACCATTGCAATTCACGCATAGCATAAACTTTTCTTCTATACATTACACGTCGAAACAGCAGATAAAATATCCAGTACATAGTACAAATGTGTGTAGGTGAACAGTGAGTGCACAATGCTTAACCGATCTCCTTTAGCTTCTTTTGTAATTTTTTCCTTATAAATATGTTAAACTAATTATATATTTTTCTATTTATTTCATATTACACCATAAAAATAATGATAATAATTAGCTGTAATTTTCTCTCTGATAAATATGTTATACTAATTATGTATTTTGCTATTTATTTCATATTAGCGTCTTAATATATATATATATATATATATATATATATATATATATATAACTTTTTGGAATTGTGATCTCTTTTAGGTATTCTATAAAATAGTAATAGTCGTAATGCGTGTAAGCTAATTTGGACACCCTAATTATATATAAAAAATGTATAAATGAGAAAAAAAAAATGTTAAGAAAAAATGAGCCCAGGGATTATTTTGCGATGCGCTCAGTTGGCTAGAAAAAATATATACTTGGGAAGAAAAAATTGTGGTGTGCGTAAGCTGACCCGGACACTTCGGTTAAGAAAAAATGTACAAGTGGCAAAACAAAATACGGAAAAATGTCAAAAAAGTGGATCTGGAGATTAGTCATGGTGCACATAAGTTGGCTCAAACACCTCAGTTATTAAAAAACAATATTTCTTAAAAAAAACAACCAAGTATTAAAAAAACAATTCTTAAAAAAACAAATCAGATTTGTTGTCTGAGTGGTTCGAATTGCTCGGTTAAAGCTACTCATTTGTCAATTTCACCATAAAAATACAAAAAGGAGCCCTGTATAAAAATGCCAAAAAAAAAACAAAGCACATGAGCACGCAAAGCAGGGAAACAAATGGTCAGTCCACAGTGCACATGAGTGTGTGTAAACAGTGGTTGGTTGAGCTGTTTTAGCTTTTTTGTAATATCTACAAATAGAGCCCATTGTCTTCATTGTCTCTTTGCTTCTCATGAGAAGCAAAATCCTTTTTTCATTATCACTAGTATGATAGTATTAATATCATTATCATTATCAGCACTAACTCCTACAATACTCAAATCAATTTGGTTTCTTTAACTAACACTAGTACCCGGGTTACTACCAAACACTTGTTCCTCTACCTCCATCAATACCTATCCAACTTGCTCTAACTCCACCTCTCACTCAAAAGTAACCATAGCTCAATGCAGAAACCTTTATGCAAGCTATTAGGTTATAAAATTATGACAACTCTTTCATTTTAATCTCTTCGGGTACATTTAACACAAAACCCACTTGCAAATCCAACCTTGTTCGATCTCAGGCCTTATATGGGACATGACAATAATAGTGGAAGTTAAAGAGAAGAAAAAAAATTGATTTGTCTTTATAGCCTGCTGTTATGAATTCACTAGTAACAACTAGAATTAACTCTAGATTGTTGAGGAACCAGATACCTCCTTTGCACTTTAGCAATATTTTGGATTTAAGATGCCTTTCATTAATGCAAATAGTTCTTTAAATACAGAATTAGAAATAACTACTCATTATCCTGACTAGTTGATAATGGACTAGAACGTGTACAATAACATAAATGAAATACTGAATAAATAAATAATAATTAAACAATTTAATTAAATAAACAATCAGTTGCCCTATGTCTATCATCCATGGAGTCCGGTTTCCATGTTGTCACGTGTCACTCATCCGTGGCACCATGGGTTCCTTGTGCTTCTCATCCCCATGTGCCATGTGTTTCATGTCTATCAGATCATTTATGCCCCGTGTCTTTTTCAGGCGCATAACAACAACCCCAATCATCAAAAGAACTCGCCCACGAGTTCAGGGTATTGCCTGCGAAGCTCATTCACATCAACCTAAATTGCTTCTTCTTCGTTAGCACCTTCCCACTGAACTAAGAGTTCAGTCCCTACCAAATTCCCTTTCTTCTTCATCCTTCGAGCTAGTACCCTATGAATAGTAGGAGTGAGCGTCCCATTCTCCATAACTTTGGGTAGATTAGGTCTAATGTGAACTAGAAAGCCAACCTTCTTTTTCATACATGAAACGTGGAAGATTGGGTAGATCTTGGTATGTCAGGGTAGATAGAGCTTATAAGCCACCTTCCCTACCCTCTTAGTAACTTGAAAGGGACCAAAATACCTCGCCGAAGTTCCTGCGCACAACCACAATCATTTGTCAGTAAGGTCTCAACCATAAGTAGACCCAATCTCCAACTTCAAACTCTCTATTTGTCTTGTGTGTTGCCAACAAAATGTTTCATGCGTGTTTGTGCATCCTACAGGTTTTCATGGACTAAGGCTAAGATAAAATCCTGACTTTTGAGCTCATCTGTTACGGCTTAAATAGATGTGGAATGTGGCTCGAATGGTTGCAAGCGAGGCAGGGCTTGTCCATAAACCACCTTAAAAGGTGTAAGACTCGTTGAAGAGTGCATCGAGGTGTTGTAGCACCATTCTACCAAGGCCAACCATTTTGCCTAGTCTTGGGGTCTGTCACTGGTAAAGCACCTTAGGTAGCCTTCCAACCATTTATTCATGACCTTAGTTTGGCCATCCGTCTGTGGGTGGTAAGCCGAACTCAGTAACAAGTTAGTTCCACTTAGCCAAAATAGTTCTTTCCAAAATACACTAGTAAAGACTGCATCCCTATCACTCACAATACTCCGTGTAATGCCATGCAACTTGAATATATTTTCAATGAACTACTGTGCTATACTGGCTGTTGTGTATGGATGTGATAATGGAATAAAATGGTTGTATTTGCTAAATCTATCAACAACCACCATGAAAACCTCATATCCATTTGACTTAGGTATGCCTTTAATAAAATCCATACGAATGTCATTCCATGTGCCCCTGGGAATGGGTAGTGGTTGTAGTAATTCTACAAGTTTTAGTTTTTTTGTCTTGTTACATTGTCATATATCACACCCTTTTATGTATTTTCTGATATTAGTGTGCATTCCATTCCAGAAAAAATCTCTTTTGATCCTTTCATGTGTTTTCTGATTGCCTGCATGTCCCCTAATTGAACTCTCATGATACTGTTGTAGTACCATGTTGTGATAATCTATTAAAGTGCCCAAATGCAACCTCCCCTTGCAACTTGTATTTAGTCACATCAAGGTCACCCTATTTCCTACGACTAATCAGTTGTTGTAATTGGGGGTCTTGAGCATATGCTTGATGAAGGTCATCTCACCAAGTAGCTTGCACCACGTTGATTGCATGTAATTCCACCCCTACTATTTGATATTCTGGAATGACTAAATTTGAATCATTAACCATCTTCCTTGACAAAGCATCAGTTGCTCTGTTTTCCTTCCCACACTGTACTCCATTATAAGTCAAAGCCAAGTAATTTAACGACCCATTTTTGTTGGAAAGGGGTGCCCACTCGCTGCTCCAATAGGTATTTTAAGGCTTGCTGGTTTATTCGGACCTTGAACTGAAGCCCCAATAAGTAGTGTCGCTATTTTCTAATAGCTAATATCAAGGCCAAAAATTCCTTCTCATATATAGATAAAAGTAGGTTCCTCCCCTTTAGAGCCTGACTTAAATAGGCTAAAGGTCGACCTTCTTGCATTAACACAACCCCAATTCCACATCTTGATGCATCACATTCAACCACAAATGGTATATTAAAATTTGGCAGCCCTAGAACAGGTGGCCTTAACATAGCTATTTTGAGTGCCTCAAAGGCCTTGGTAGCTCCATTTGTCAACATAAATGAATTTTTCTTTAACAATGCAGTTAAAGGTGCTGCAATGCTACCATACCCTTTAACAAATTTTCTATAGTAACTTGTGAGGCCTAAGAACCCCCTTAAAGCCTTGGGATTTTTAGGAACAGGCTAATTAATCATGGTTGCAATCTTTAAAGGATCAGCCTTCATCCCTTTTTGTGAGATAAGATATCCCAAGTATTCTACTTCTAATGTGCCAAAAACACATTTTGAAGCTTTGCGTATAGTTGGTGTTGTTTTAGGATGTCTAAAACGGTGTGTAAATGATCAACATGGTCTGCCATAGATTTACTATAATTAAGTATGTCATCAAAGAATACTAAGACAAATTTCTTCAACTGAGATCTGAATATCTCATTCATTAAACCCTGAAAAGTAAAGGGAGCATTAATCAGCCCAAAGGGCATAACTAGGAACTCATAATGCCCCTCATGAGTATAAAAGGAAGTTGTGGGCACATCTTCAAGCTTCATCCTGCTTTGGTGATAGCCCGATCGTAAATCAAGTTTAGAAAACAGCTTTGTCCCATGTAATTCATCCAATAGTTCATCAATATTACGAATGATAAACTTATCTTTTATAATATCCTTTTTAAGAGCGCGATA
This sequence comes from Salix exigua, assembly GCA_032356905.1. Lineage (NCBI taxonomy): Eukaryota > Viridiplantae > Streptophyta > Magnoliopsida > Malpighiales > Salicaceae > Salix > Salix exigua. The sequence continues at coordinate 10,637,403 of CM063588.1, read as the reverse complement.
ATCAATACACATCCGCCAACTCCCATCAGCTTTCCTTACTGGCAAAATTGGTGATGAGTAAGGGCTTTGGCTGGTTTGTATAATTCCAACGTGTAACATTTCTCTGACCAGCTTCTCAGTCTCCTCTTTTTAATAGTAGGGGTAACGATAGGGACGCACACAAATGGGTGTGGTTGCGTCATGTAATCGAATCTGATGGTCATGCCCTCTAGAAGGAGGTAGACCCGTAGTTCGTGAAATACCACTTGGAATTGACCCAAAATCTCATGTAGAGCTTCATTTAGAATTGGTGAACTTTGTGTTGCATCTGCCTTTATTAATTGTAACCAAAGACCTCTTCCCTCAGTCAGGGTGGTCTTAATGAGTTCGGCTCCTCCTCCAAAAAGCTATTAGAAGGTTTCAAGCATTGCAAGACTAAGGGTTTTCCATTAACAATGAACTGCATACTTAGATCTGCAAAGTTCCATTAAATAGTCCCAAGACTCTTCAGCCAATCAACCCATAATACAACATCACCCCCCCAAGGTTAGTAGATAGAAACTGACTATCACATCACACTTCTACATCTTCAAAACCACTACCTTACAACAACCCTAGCAAGGAAAAGTTGCTCCATTAGCAACATGCATTGCCAATTGACTATTCTCCACTAGCAACCTAAGTTTCCTTGCTACATTCATACCCACAAAACTATGTGTACTGCCTGTATCAATTATAATGGTAAGTGCATGTTTTCCGATGTATCCCACCAAACGCATAGTCTTAGGAGAAGGTACCCCTGCTATGACATTCAAAGAAATGACCAACAACTCCATTTTTTAAGTTGGCTAACATACTACTCTTGATTATCTTCAATTGTATAATGATCTTCCTCCAAATCAATCCCCTCCAATAAATACAAAATCGGCTTGTTACACTTGTTCCCAAATTGGTATTTTTCATCACCATTATATCATAGTCTTTTCTCTTCTCTTTCTTGCATTTGACTAGCATTAAGTCTTTTTATGGGTAAAGGGTATTTCTTTTGGAAAATTTGGGTGTGCTGGGGTAAATTTGGTGGGGTTGGAAATTTGGGAATGGTATGATTGGGTGCAAGTAATCTAAGGGGTGCTTGTCTTGGCTAGGTTAGAATATAGTTGTTGTTGTGTGGGATTGTATTTGTGTTTCGAATAAGGTGCTGCCTTCTACCTACTAGCTAACCCAAAGGGTGTCGAGAAGGTATTGGGTCTAAACATGGTAGCAATTATTTTTAACTCATCCCTTAACCCACTAAGAAATGTGCTAATACGAAATTCTTCACTTACCCCGATGATTCTGTTTGACAAGATTTCAAAGGTTGTTTGGTACTCCTTCACGCTCCTAGTCTATCCGAACTTCATGAATACTCCTATAGGATCTTCATATGCCGAAGGGTCAAATCGGGTTCGAAGGGACACCAAAAATTCCTCCTAACTTGCTGCTGGACTTGACTCCATTAACCAACAATACCAAGACAAAGCCTTTCCCTCAATGTGGAAATAAGTAATTTGAAGCTTCTGATCTTCTAGTGTTTGGTAGTATGCAAAGAACTGATGTGCCTTTAGAATCCAATCATGTGATTCTCCTCCATCAAAATGAGGGAAATCCAAGTGCAGAATTCGCGCCTGAATGCCAATAGGTCTTTCCAATAAGGGCTTAGGGTTTCCCCTAACATTTTGAGAAAATCTTTCCCCTGCATTTTGTCTGCCTATTGATTGTGTTAAATTATCATAATTAGATGCCACATGGTGTAATTATTGTAACCCTTGCTGTTGACATATAATGTCATACTTTGTATGCTTTATATATTTTGATGATAACAATAAAAAGAAAATGGGCTAATAATATGCTTGGATGAGATTAAGCTATAAACAGGTTTTATTCAAAGAATACATCAACAAGCATAATGGAGTTCAAGAAGAAATCACTCCAAGAAGTCCAAGATGCAAGCAAGTGAAGACTTAGAATAAGTGTTCATTTTAGTGCTTTGTGTAAATCTCAATTTCTATCTTGATAGCACAAATTAAAATGAACTCACACACTTCACATTGCATGCAAAGGATTTGATGATTAAACGGCTAGTTTCTAACGGCTATAAACGGCTAGTTTCTAACGGCTAGTTTCAAACGGCTAGTTTCTAACGGCTAGTTTCAAACGGCTATAAACGGCTAGTTTCTCTTTGAAACTTATAAATAGGCCTCTTAATTGCAAAACGAAATTGACATAACTTTCATATCTTATATTGAGGCAATTAGAAGTGCATAAACACCTTCATATCATCAATCCTCATTAATACTCATATTTGTGTTTAAATCTTCATATCCTAACACAAAGAGTATTTCTCATTCTCACTACACTTAAACACCTTCAAATATCCTAAGTGCTATTAAGTGAGAGAAAGAGATTTTAGATCTTCATTTGTAATATCCACACTATTAAGAGTGTATTGTTGTTTTACTAAAACAACCATTGTGAAACTCTTGAGAGTTGAGTATAAAACTCTTGGTATTGGTGAGGAACATCACCAGGAAAAATCTTGAAGAGGGACATCTTCAAGTGGAAAGGGAAAATCTTGAAGAGGGCATATCTTCAAGTGGTGTAAAGTCTTGGTGTGGATTCATCAAGCGGAAATTGTAATCTTGTTACTTGGTTTAGTAAGAGAGTATAATACTCAAGTACGAGTTGGTACTTGAGTCGTGGACGTAGGCTTGCCGAACCACGTTAAAAACCCGAGTTAGCAATCTCTTTCCCTTATCTCTTTACTTTCAAGTAATTGATTTTAGAATTGCTATAATTATTGTATTTGCACCAATTCCGCTTTTAGGTGCATAGTTGCTTTAATCCGTGAATTTCAACACTTGCTCCATAAGAGCTCCCTGTCTGCTAAATTCTTCCTTTAGTGAATTGATTTCACTTCGTAGAGAAGTAATAGTTTCAGCCAGTTGGGTTGCACGAGTCCCTTCTGCTATGCTAGGAACGCCTACTCTGATACCACTTGTTACAAATTCACTAGTAACAGCTAGAATTAACTCTGGATTGTTGAGGAACCAGATACCTCCTTTGTACTTTAGCAATATTTTGGATTTAAGATCCCTTTCATTAATGCAAATAGTTCTTTAAATACAAAATTAGAAATAACTACCCATTATCCTGACTAGTTGATAATGGACTAGAACGTGTACAATAACATAAATGAAATACTGAAAAAATAAATAACAATTAAACAATTTAATTAAATAAACAATCAGTTGCCCCGTGTCTATCATCCATGGAGTCCGGTTTCCCATGTTGTCACGTGTCACTCATCCGTGGCACCTCAGATTCCCTGTGCTCCTCATCCCCATGTACCATGTGTTCCGTGTCTATTAGATCATCTATGCCCCATGTCTTCATCAGGCGCATAACACCTGCATACAACACTAGATGAAGAAGTTTTAACAATAGAGTAAACTTACTGGGGTTGAGAGGGGATGACCGTAGAGGAGAAAAACGATCGGTTAGGATGTAATTGCAAAGGGAGTGAGAGGGGAAGGCTGCTGGGAGAGGGAGAGGGGGTGATTGTTGGTTGCGTTAGGGTTTAGAATTAGAAAAAAAAAAGAGAAAAGAGAAACTGTGATTTTATACTATTTTTTTTAACCAGATCAGTTTGTTGTGGTTTGGTTTATTCGGTTTTTACTTTATAAACTGATGCCGAACTGAACAAGATATTTTTTCAAAGTATTATAATCTATGTAATTGGATTTTTTTATCTGATTAGTTTTTTTAATTATTTTTTTCAATTTTCTAGTTTAATTGATATACCTTTTTGTTTTTTCACCCGGTGAACAATTCCGTTTACAAGAAGAAGAAAAAATCGGCTTAAAAACCCCGCCCTCTCACCCGGAACCTTGCCTCAGCTAGAAAAAATAAGGCCATCAAGTTCAACTAGACCCCATACATCACCCGTCAAGGCAGACCTTAAATCCATCGCCACGTACACCCACACACCCCCTTAAAAACCCGCCATTTGCCCTTCTCTTTTCAAAATCTTTCAAAAAAACACAAAACCCTCATCCCTCTCTCTCTCTCTCTGCAACCAAAACCCTAGAAAATTCCGCTACACTTGCCTCCACCATGCACCCGCACTCGTACACGGTCGATACCCTTTCCAAATCCCAAGACCTTGCCTCATCCATCCTCTCCTCCTCCACCCCTCCTCAGATCTCCTCCGTCTGCGCCTCCATCGACTCTTTCTTGCACTCTTACACTCCCGATCAATCCCGCTATTTCTTCTCCATCGCCTTCCCTACTCTAATCTGCAAGCTCTACGGCTTCGATGACTCAACGTCTCCGCCCAACCAACAATCTAGCGCAGGTGGATGGCTCGACATTATCCACCAAGCAAACGACCCTGTTTTAGCCTCTAGGGTTTTTAACGTCCTCGCTCCGAACAGCCAACTTTTCCGATCAATCTTCGCCGTTGATCGTCAATCTCCAGTCAAATACGTGTTCCCATTAGAACGGTTGCCAGAGTGGGCTCGGTTTGTGCTATCAGGCGAAAAAGATTGTCAGGTTTTAAACGCAGTTTGCCCTCTTTTTAAAGACAAAATAAAAGAAGATTCTATTAAAGGAGGAGGATCTTTATATTATCAAGTACAGTTAAATGTATTTGAATATTTCATGTTCTGGTTCGCTTATTACCCTGTTTGTAAAGGAAATAGCGAGAATTTGAAAAGCTTAGCAACTGAAAGACCCAAAAAGTTCAAATTAGAGAATTGGACATCTTCCATTCCGTGTTTTTCACATCCAAAACATGGAAATGAGCGAAATGTGGAGGGCAATGATGATCTTTATATGCGGCTGTTGTATGCATATTTGTGTGCGTTTGTGCCTATTTGTGATTTGAACTCGCACCAGCCTTATCGTGGTTCCCTTTTGCATTATGGGTATGGGAACGACGGGTCAGTTTTGTATAGAGCGGAGTTTTTTGTTGATATGTTGATGAATTATTGGTTGGTTGATAATGATTTCTCTCCGTTGAATGTTAATGTTTGCAAGTCATGGGGCTTGTCCTTTAAGTTGAGGTTGGTTTCAGGGGAGACCCCGCCGACACCAAATTTAGGTGAGGTGGTGAAGTTGCTGGTTAAGTATTTGAATTTGAGTGCGAGTGCAGTGAAAGAAGGGATTGAATATTTTGAGAATCCATCTTGGAGTAGGGGCTCTTCTGAGAAATCAAAGGAATTGGTTGCATCCATCAATAGCCCTATGCGTGTGGTTGGTTCATGGAATGCTTGGATTCAGAGGCCGGCATATAGGTTTATTTTGAGGTCATTTATATTTTGTCCGGTTGGGACTTCAATCAAGAATGCTTCACAGGTGTTTTCGGTGTGGGCTACTTATTTGGAACCGTGGAAGATTAGTTTGGGTGATTTTGCAGAGCTTGATGCTATTATAGATGGGTCGGGGAATGATGTGAAGAAGGAAGGTAAGAAGAATACAGAATGTGGGTATTCTTCTTCATGGCAGGGCTATGTACTGTCCAATTATCTGTACTACAGTTCGTTGGTTATGCATTTTTTTGGGTTTGCGCACAAGTTTCTTCACACTGATCCTGAAATGATAGTCCAGATGGTATTGAAGGTGAAAACAAGCCATTTCCCTGTGGTTAATGCTTTTCAGAATTTGTCTTTCCTTTCCATCTTTATTCTGGTTAATTTTCTTTCAGCATGTTTCCTGCTCTCAATGGTCAATCAATTTTAGAGATGATTAGGACTCCTTGGTTTTGGACTTGACCATGATTTTTCATTTGTGTTCAGGTTCTTTCAGGTTCTTGCATATGATCTCTTATTTTTCTTTCTCCGAGCTACTTGATATCCTGCCTGTTAATTGTTCTGAATATATTTCTTTTGGGTTGGGGGGGCTATGGCCACAGCTAGGATAGCTTCCATAACTTTATGTGCTCTTTCTCTGTTATATCTTATATATGATTTTGGGTTGCTATTCAGGATCTGAAATATCTCAGATTAATTTGCATCATTTCAAATCAGTATTCAAGTCTAGCTTGCAAAATATTTGTATTGGATTTTGTGTACACGTTGCTGGACATGCACAGACAATGTTACATGTCACTTCTTTCATTTTTAACCATCATTTCCTGACTATACAAACCTAAATGCGTTATTTGAGTAGTATTTCATCTCGGGTTTTATAATCCATGGAGTGATTGACCAGTTTTATCCCAGTCTCTTCTGCTCTGCACTTTAGACAGGAGATTTCATTTATATAGGTTTAGTCAGATGCTCATGGAGTCTTGTGACTGTCAGTGAAAAGAAACGAATAAGCTTCAGGATAAGGCACATGTGGAGTTTTGCTGTGGATCAAAACTTTTTAGAAGGTTCAAGGCTTTAATTTGTGCTGGAAGTTACCTCCAGTGATCAGAAACGTAGAATTTGAGCATAAGCAGTGTCTTGATGGCATGATGATGAATTTGTATTCACATGTGATCCATGCCAGTGAAGGTTATGATTAGTCTTAATTGTAGCATTTGCCCATAATTTTAGAATTTTTCTGAATAAGCTGAACGTAGAACTCATTGCAAGATGATCTGTTTTTCATGAATAGTTTGAGTGTAATTAGTTGTCATACTTTTTGTTTAGAACTGCGGAAACAAAAGTTGCTGTTCTATTTTTAGTAGCAATATTTTGTGGCTGAATAAGTGTGCAAATTATATGCAAAAAAAAAAAAAATGCTCAAGAACCCAAGCTTTTGTGGGTTTACAGTATTATCATGAGTATTAGCTGCATTATTAGTTATCTCCATTGGAGGAGATTTAGTGCAGATTGTTTTGCTTTTAACTTTTACCATTTTAATTAATTCATATTTTATGCATTCAGGTGATAAAAATATTGACATCATCTAAAGAGTTGACTGGTCTTATAAAGAATGTTGATACTGCTTTTCATTTGCAACAAGCCAGGTCTGGCAAATCAATGCCTAGCAGTTTATATGGATATATTCCTTTAATTCGTGAACAGTTGCAGGTAGACTCATCCATCTCACTTTCTCCCTGCTTTCATTTTTCTAATGTTGTTCAATTGAGGCACTGACCTAGCCATAAGTTTTTGAAGTCCATTTCATGTCTATCCTGGAAGTGATTTTGAACCAAACGACCATGTCCTTTTTAGTTCTTAAGTGCTATTATTTTACCTTGTGAAACTCATGGTCTTGATTTTCTTTCCAACTATTTTTATCTGGTGCTAGGATTGGGAATATGGTTTATCTGAGAGAGATGCTGATGGTTCGTTCCTGCATGAGAATTGGAACAAAGATTTAAGGCTTTTTGGTGATGGAGAAGATGGTGGACAGCAGCTACTCCAGGTTTTCTATAGTAGCTATTTTGTTTTTGTATTTGTGTTGGGTACATTGATATCCCTTCTGACTGGATCAGGATCTCAGCTGTTGGTTATGATGTCATTATTGCAGTTGTTTATTTTGCGTGCTGAAGCTGAGTTGCAAGCCATTTCTGGTGATAATCTTGCACGCAACCTTCAGTGTATAGATTCATTAAAGTTGCAGATAAGCTGTTTTTTTGGTGGCCATACTGTGAAACAGATCTCATTTATGCCAGAAGTAAAACATGAGCAATCGAGGGATGAAATATTTAAGCCCAGAAGAGTTTTCAAACATGCATCTTATGATGTCAAATACAAGGGTGACTGGATGAAGCGCCCCATTTCTGATAATGAGGTAGCTTGGCTGGCAAAATTTCTTGTATGGCTATCAATTTGGCTAAACGAGAATCTTGGGCTACATCAAGCAGAGAGAAGTAATGTTGATCCTAAAATGTCATATGTGGAGCCTCCAAGTGATGCAGGAAATGTGTGTGGACCCACAGAAATCATGAAGATAACATTTTGTGCTCTTTGTTCATGGTTTTTGATGTCGGGTGCGATGGTAGTGAGGGTAATGAGAAAGCATGGTGTAAGGGTGAACCTCAGGATGTTGGCATCAAAGAAGATTGTGATGGTTTTACTCGCATGTTCTGTATTCAGTGTATTTAGGAAAGTTTTTGGAGTGTAGATAAGAGTGAAGGAACAAGGATACATGGATTGACAGAAGTATAAACAACATACTAATAAAATAGAGAAAAGAAAAAATATGCAAAGGTGTTTTCCCTGTTCTTGCAATGCTTGTTGCATTGCTTTGTGCTTTTCTTTTGTCCTGCGGCCCTCGTAATTAAGCATGTTTTTTGGCGGTGTGCAAAATGTTTTAGGCCTTGTCTCTCTCCCCGCAGTTTTCTTTCTAGCTTATCTGCCCATGCTGCACAGCTGTCTGTATCAACTACTCTGTTCACCTAGTAGTTCTTTCTAGTGACTGAATCCCATGGTGCTTAGCGTCTAGCGTTTTAGACATTGATAAATGTTTTATTTTTTTAACAAATATCAACTATAAATTGAATTCATTAACTCTTTCTAATTTATTGGGTGGCCAGTTAGGAGCCTTTTCTGCACTCTGTTGGTTGCACTTTATTAAGATGCTGTTTGGGGGTAGCGGTTCATCTTGTGTTGTTTTGAACTGCAGCCCCAAATGTAGGTATTGTCAAACGGGGTCCTAGCTTTTTAATGTGAGTCCTATCTAAATGCCTATGTTTGATCTGTGTATTGAAAAGTATCTTTTTTGTGCCTTTTAAAATGAACAAAGAAACAGAGGAGAATTGAGCTATTAATCTTAAGGCCAAAACTAATTTTGATAAGAGGGGGGAGATAGGGTATGATGCTAGCTTGCCATCACCTGCTTTGAAGAGAGCTCCAAGTTCTCGTGCTTTGTCTGCTGCTCACGGCCCTGTTTCAAAACGAACATGGCAAAAAGGAATGCAGAAACGAACACAAGCTATGGATCGTCCTTCTCCATAGCATAAACGAACACGAGCTAAACATGGCAAAAATGAACAGCAGCCTCCCTCTCTCTCTCTCTCTCTCTCTCTCTTCCATTGCCATGGTAGCAAGCTCTCTCTTTCCTCACCAACTCCTGCAATAGCTCTCGGCCAGTAGCAGCACCAGCTCTACCGTGAGTTCCAACCACAACCCAAGCCTTCTTCTTTAGCTCTGGGAAGGTAGCAGAGGCGAACGGCACCACAACCCGACAACTTCCAACGCCCCGTCCAGCTACCACATACCTTCATTTTTTACGCCACCACGACAGGAAAAACCATCTCGATCTCCTGTCACCGTCGGTACCGTCTGTTCACCCTCTAGTCACAATTCATAACATGGCCTTAATTGATTCATGCAAAATGAAAGAAAAAACGCATTGTTTTGTGCATTTCTGCTTGTGTTTGTTTTTAAAGATTGGATTGGGCTGCTCTCGGCACAGCCCAAGTTCGACAGGGTTGGGCCTTTTGCCCACCTCGGCTGGGTAGGCCATTTATTTGGGTCAGGCCTAATCCAATTTTTTTAAAAAATATATAAAAATCATATTTTAAAAAATTAAAAATTGTATAATATATTTGAATTATTAATTATATTTTAATATTATGATAATTAAATATACAATATTTAAAAAATATATGTGTATTCTTTAAAATAATTTCACAAGTTGACATAAATTATGAAAAATATGGCAACTAGACACTTGAAACTACTTTTTATTAAACTCAAATTCAACCACGGTTTTAACCAAACACTAATTTCAGTTTTGAAATGCAGGTAAAAGTATTTTTAATCAAATTGTTTTTTTTTTAACCTTAAACCACAACAGCAACAACTATGCTAAACAAGTCCTAAAACATGCAAGTAGAATTTCAAGTTAATTTATAATAATATCATAGAATAATTTATAATATGATAGATGTGTTTTAATGTACCATATATTTTTTTAATTAAAAATATAAAAACTATTTATATTTAATAAAATAAATTTAAAGTGGTTGAATCTATATGCTATGAAAGAGTTGTTAACCCTATTTATGAGCATGCAAATACTTAACATCCATTTTCTTTTGAGTTTAAGCATTTTTAACTTTAATTTGTCTTGGAGGTTATTTTTTCTCATCCAAATATAAATTATTGTTTTTTTTTTCAAATACATCACATATGCAACTTATTCATTCAAATATATCAATGGTTAATCTATCCTTGAAACTTTATAAAAAAACAAATACATAACAAATAAAAAATCAGAGAAAGGATAGTAATTTAAATTGAAATAAAAAAGTAACTAAAAAATATATAGGTTGGGAGAGTTGATAAACAAATACAAATATATGATTTTACTTTCTATCCCTAGATATATTTAAGATCGATAAATTGATTAACGATCATAATATCAATATCTTAACCTAAAAATAATATTATTTAATAAAATTAATTGATTAGGATCAAGTTGTATTCATTAGAATCCATGCCCTTTGTAATGCATGTTATTCATCAAAAATCATGAAGAAAGAATCAATGTATAGATCCCATTTAATAAATAATGAAGGGTTTTCCTCAATTTTTCAAGAAAAATGTTTATTTCACCTGTTTGCCTACAAATAAAAAGATATCATTAGATGTAAAAAAAATTAACTTCATTGATTTGTTCTTTCACAAGGAACTAAATGATGGGCAAAAAGAATACACTTGCAAAAATTTATAAGAAGATTGACGTACACTTATTCAAAACCAAAGTAAAAAAATGAATGATATTTAATAAAATAAAATCTAAAATATATATTTAATTTATTTCAAAAAAACCAAAAAATTTATAATATTTTAAACTAAGTATTTTTTTTAAAAAATTTATAAATTTAGATTAATAAAAAAACACACAAATAAAATCAACCTGTTGTTGGTCTCCTATGAAAGCAAACATTATTGGTTTGAATGTGCAAGCATAAATAAGAACAAAAACACCATGCAAGCTCCATTCCATGCTCATATACGGAAACACCCACCATGCAAGCTCCATGCTCATGCCAAGTCACCTCCCATGCTTTGCATGAACCAATGTATACTATCGAATTCAGCTGATGAATGTCTTCACTACTGAATTTTGCTTTGGGTTGACACTAGACGTATCCTTTCTTGTCAACGCATATGTAGCTTATTCAACACTGTTACACCAAACCACTACCAAGGAGCACACATCTAGGTTTCTTTTATTAGCCCTTTTATTTATTTATTTTTTGTTTTCTTTCTTTCTAGTTCTTATAATTAATGTTGAGTTCTAATTAGATTTTATCTTTCAGTATCGAGTTGATGATAAATTTATTTTTTATATTTATTTATCATACAATTAAAAAAATAAAATTCTAACCAATGAAAACCCTAAAACAGGTCATGAGTTTGACAAGTTCATTGAAATTAAATTGATTATTTTTTCTTGATTATTTTAATTTGGACCTACTAAGTTGACAATACTATAATATAACATTTTCACTCAATTTAATTTAAAATATAGGCTAAACAAAAAGTTAGGTCAAGAATTTTTAAATTTGACTCATTATACCAAATTTAGTAAAAATAGCCTAGCGCCAAAAATAATATGTAAATGCTACTTGATATAAAAACCATGTCATTTCATAAAAATCTAAGAATGAAAAGGTTTAATAGTTCTAAAGAGGCGTGATGTGATGACACAAAACTTGCGATCTGCATAAAAAAATTCAAGTTTGAGTCAAGACATACATTCCTTGTAAGAGACCGAGACAACTAAAATTTTATTCACTCATTTGAATTTATAAAATATATTTTTTAAGAGATGAAATTTGTGGCATCTATAAAGAAGAGAGAGTTCAATAGATAAAAACATAAAAAGAAAACGCAATGCAGGGCAGTGATCCAGGTGCTTAGTGATTGGACTAGTAGCGATGCCTTTGGAGTTTTAGTGGCCTTTTATGATGGGTAACTGAGCTAAATGCCTTCTAAAACGGGCAAGGCCCATTTTACCATTTGAAACACGATGTCGTTGCGTCCCTTTTTTTTTTTTTTTCCAGTAGAAACTAGAAAGGAGAAGGCACTTCCACACGTCGAGATTTAATACCCAAGCCAATAAAAACACGACACGTCCTCTTTATTCCATGTGAAATACATCCAACATAAAAAAACCCAACACTTTGAGTTTGACGAACAGGTCACTAACAGAGCCACTGAATGGCCTAACTCTGATGGCAAATCAACTGAAATCGAAGTACTTTTTCGTAATTCAATATTTCCCTATTTAGCTCTCCAAAACTTAAACCCCCTTTTCATTAATGTTATTATTTTTCTCTAAAATTTGCTGGGAAAGAATAAGAATCGTTCAATTTCGCAGCGACTCTGTTTCTGTTAATTTTTTTAGATAAGATTAGTTTATGTATATGTGAGAGTGAATGGAATCATTTTGTGTGATATCCATTAGATAATTAAACGAGTTAGTTTTCTTTCGGTCCTGCTCTCTCGCTCTGCTTCCTTAATTCTAGCGTCTCCATGGCTGCACCTTTCTTCTCTACTCCGTTTCAACCTTATGTTTATCAGGTACACAATCTCTCTCTGTTTCCACAATTACGTGTGTATAATTGTTGCTTATTTCAACAAATAAAATTGAATTGATGGATGTTGAATTTAGGGTTTTATTGTGGTTTGGTGTTTGATCCGTTTCCTAATTGTGTAGAGTAAGTTAGTTTGTTACTCAATTTGATATAAATGTGATCTATGTTTCCTAATTGAACAAGATTTTGTGTATATGGGTTTCTTTTGTAGCTGTAGAATTACTGAATGTTGTGGGATTGGCATCGCTTAATTTTTAATGGGGTTGTCTTACATTTTGAGGTCCTCGCCTCATCAGCAAACAATGATCAGAAATCTAGTTTTGTAAACTCAGTCTTCGATGTTCTTAGGAGTTAGGAGTTAAGTTTGGTTCTTCATTGGATGGTTCCTTCGTCAATATGAATATGAATATAAAAATTGTGTAATCAGAATGGATAGGAGAGAAGCTATTGGATGAAGATGTAAGAAGAATGTGATGAAAAATACAATAAAACAGGAATGATTAATATGACAGGCTAATAAAAGGAAATTAAAATGTGATTTGAACAGAGTTTGTTCGAGTTTGTCCCACGTGGCAAATGTTGTGAACCTTTTATTCTAGGAAGTCCCACTGTGGACTAATGTTTTAAACTGATTTTATTGGGTAATTTATGAATGGGATTTCACCAGACAATTTATATCATTGATTATCTGTATAGATTGAAACCAATGTGGGGTGATGTTAGTCCACCACATGCTATGTTGGGATATTTGCTCTAGTTGTTTCCACTTGTTTTCTTTTGGAGAGCAACAAAATAGATTCGTGTTGATACGTGGTTCATTTGCTAGTCATGTGGATATCAGTTGCATTGCTTTGGTATCATCAGTTCTGTCCTCTTTTGAAGTCTAGTTTGATCTGAGGAACACCAATTTATATTGCCTCCTTTGTTGTTGAGTGTCAATTTTTTATTTGCTAATATTACACTCACTGCATAATCTCATGAGGGGGGGATAATGTGATGTAGAGTAATCAAGATGCTGTGATACCTTTCCAGATTTTGGGGGGTGAAGCTCAGGTAGTTCAGGTGTGTGTGATAATTATCTCTTGCTATATGCCACTCCTTCTTGGTTCTCTGCTTTATATTTCTTCTTTGGTATTGCTTTGTGAATCTGTCAGATTATGTTGAAGCCACAAGAAAAATTTATTGCAAGACCTGGTAAGTTGGTCAAAACACTGTTTTCTTTATGGCTTATACAATTCTGTTTTAGCTTTGCAGTTGGCTTATTTTTTATTTGTTTTTATCTTCTCATTTAAATGATTAAAAAACCCTTTCATTCACTATTACTATGCTTCATAGAACTAACATCCAGGTAAACTGCAGGCTCCATGTGCTTCATGTCTGGGTCCATTGAAATGGAGAATGTTTTTATTCCTGAAAACGAAGTAGGTGTCTGGCAGTGGTTTTTTGGCAAGGCTGTTACCAGTGTAGTCTTCCACAATCCTGGTCTAAGTGATGGGTTTGTTGGAATTGCTGCACCTTCTCTTGCAAGAATCCTCCCAGTTTGTGCTTCTAACTGTCAAGTTCTGAGTTGCATTTTTTTTATCTTGTGCTGTAAAGCTTGTGATCCGAAATTTTGATTTAATAAGACTAGCCATTGGTTTGTAATATGTCTGGTCTGGTGTTTGTTTGTCCTGCAGATTGACTTGGCAAAGTTTGGAGGAGAGATTTTATGCCAGGTAAAGCTAATTCACCCTTTTTATATGTGCCCCTGGTTTCGCTGATAAAAATTTCATCTTTTTATGGTATTGGACATTTTGCAAATGAAAAAACTTGTATACACAAGTATTCTCCTATCATATGATTTTTGAAGTGAAGTATGTCCTTTTCTCACTTTTTTAGCTGCTGCAAATTTATTAGTTGTGAAATTGTTGTGTAGCCAGATGCATTCCTTTGTTCAGTCAGTGATGTGAAGGTCAGCAATACAGTAGATCAGAGGGCACACAATGTCATGCCTAGTGTAGAGGTGAGATTATGTTGGTTGGCAGAGTTCCACACTGAAGTTCAATTTTATCCATTTGCCTTTGTTGATTGACTGTCATGGTCTATCAAGCGGATATTTTTTCTTTTTTACCTCTGTTTATGTACTTTTCTCAATACTTCCGATTTATTTATTTGATGAGGATATTGATGTTTGTTTAGGTATTTTTGAGGCAGAAACTAACTGGACAGGGACTTGCATTTATTCTTGCTGGAGGAACTGGTATGTATTTTCTGACATAAGTATGGATCTTCCCTCGATTCCACTCTATGCATTTGGATCGGGAACAGCCTAGCCTCTTAGGCTTATCTCTGGGGGTTGGAATATCTTGGCTGGCTTCATTGTCAGGCCATGCTTGATTACAATACCCACTCGGTTCCTCTGTGTTCTTCTCTCTATATTGTCACTTTCCTCTTTCATTGATTTAACACTTTTGTGCCTGATCTTTGATTATAAGTACTTTTTTCATGAATGTGTCTACTATTTTTTTCCTTTGTCACACAAGTTTCTGGATTCATCCCGCTCTGGCTTGACCCTAATAGCTTCATGGATTTCTTTTTTGCCAGTTGCACAGAAAGTTCTTGAGATGGGTGAGGTGCTAGCTGTTGATGTGTCTTGCATTGCCGCCCTTAATACCACTGTCAATGTCCAAATCAAGTACAATGGGCCCGTGAGACGGGCAGTCTTTGGGGTAAGTTCCTCTTTTTTATGGATTTCACTCTGCTTCTCTGTTGCCATTTTTTTTTTTTGTTTCTCTAGTCTTTGGTTCTCGAAGCTCCTTATTTTAATGATGCAGCAGACTTCGTTTGTACAGTGCCTGTTACTCAATCATAGTAGTCAGCTAGTACTCAAGGCTTCTTGCCTAATGTGATTTTGTTAGTTGGCTGAGTTAGCCCCCTTATACTGTTAGCATACATAAGGTTGATCCTGAACAGAAAACGGATGAAGTTTGACTTTGACCAGGCCATAAGGTCCTTTTTCATGTCTTGGTAGTAGCAGAAAATAAAAACAACACGGACCTTTGTCATTTTTCATATAGGAAATAGAGCCTTGCTAATTTGCTTTAATTTTTACCTGAAATCAAGTGTCCCAGGATACCCTTCTCTGTTTCTGCAAAATGAAACCCAAGTGCTCATTTTCCAGGGACCAAAAAAACACAATACAGAATAATGAATGAACATAGTTAAAGATTGCTTTTTTGCTTGTGAAAAACACTCTGTATCGCTTGAATTAGATAATTAACATTTCGCAAGCATTGGTTGTTCTTAACCGTGTCTTTGAAATTGCAGGGTGACAATTTAGTAACAGCTACTCTAACAGGACCAGGCATTGTGTTTATCCAAAGCTTGCCCTTCCGACGGTTTTCCCAGCGCATTGCTAGGTAACAATCATTCTGTAGCGTGGGTACAGCATTTTGATTTGCTTTCTGATATCCAATGAAAGTTGTTCCTGGGAATCTATTGAATATTCAGTTTTGAATGTTCTCTCCATATGAGGTTTATCAAAGTTAATTGTTCTTCTCCATTGCAAAGTTTAAGTGATGATTTTCTGATTAACAGGGCAGTGACATCCCCAAACATGAGAGATAATCCAAAGTTCGTTGTGCAGATTGCGATATTCTTCTTTCTGGCATATGTTGTGATTGTATCTTCATTAATCTTGACCGATGTATGAACTTTTCCTTTCCTTTCTTAAACCCCACATTACAGCCCTGATCAAGTGTCATGAGCAGAAGAGAAGATGAAGGCAACAGATAACTTGGGGGGAAACTGAAACAGAATTTGAATTTCAATTAAGTGTAATCAAAACGACTGAATCTTGTGCAGTCTCTTTCAATTTCCAGTAGCTGAGTTAGAATAGCCACGTGGGTAGTACCTAGCTGGCACATGCAGGAATTGCTTTATATTTCCAAATGATTGGGAGAGACAGACGAGAAATATAACAGAAATTCTGAATCCCTTCCCCTGTCTTTTCTGCCTCATGCAGAAAGCAATTCTTTACTTGCCTTCTTCAATCTTCATCTTCTTCCCTGAGATTTTATCTCCCTCCCGTGGAGATTTCTGTTAACTTGCAGCAAATTACACCTTTGCACTGGGAGAAAATGACACCAAAAACCAGGTCCCAAGATGTTCGAAGGATGGATGATTCTCTGGAAGTTGCTAATCAAAGAGTTAATGGGTTGAGATCAAACTACATGCTTAACCAGAGGACTTAGCCCGACTGGACCATGATGAAAGAAATAGCTGTGCAACAAATCGCCATTAACCAAGCACTACAGACCTTAACTGGAGAGACAAGTTCTTCTCAGAACACTCGCACCCACCAATCTCTCAAAACCATAGTTGTCAATACTGTTCCAGTCGCCGTTTTGGTTTTTCAATTAGAACGAAACATTCTGGTTTCGGAATGTTCCGGCGTGCCGTTTCGGTGTCGTACTATTCATATATATATATATATGTGGAAAAAATAAAATATTAATTTAACAAATATAATTAAAATTTGAATTCTTTTTTATTTAAAATATTTTGGTGTTTTTAAATTATTTTGATGTATAGATGTCAAAAATAATTTTAGAAAAATAAAAAAATAGATTTTGAACCCGGAACGGCATGCCCGAAACGGAATCGAGATGTTCCGGCCGGAATTTCCGGAACGGACCGGAATTAAACCAAGATGAAAACAACGCTATTTTGTCTCTATTTTGTAAACGGAATGGAATGTTCCGGCCGGAACGGAACGGAATCAACAACTATGATTAAAACTGCCACCAACTCAGGTTGGATGAGGGAGGGAGCCCAAACTACCTACCAATCACGGCTATCCTGGAGAGACTTCCCCACTTTTGAGGGAGAAGAAGTGCACAAATGATTGTACAAATGCAACCAATACTTTGACCTAGAAGAAATACCAGAAGCAAACAAATTAAAGCTAGCCTCGTATTATCTGGATGGTATGGCTCTATATTGGCACCAAAATTACATGAGAAATTTGGTGGGAAATGAAGTTACCTGGGCAGAATACGTGGACACCCTGTGTTGTAGGTTTGGAGAGCAAAAGGACCTCCTAAAAGAACTCACCGAGCACAAGCAGGAAGGGGACCTTGAAGAGTACATCAGAGACTTTGATGTATTATGGAACAGGGCACAAATCTCCGAGAAGCAAGCCCTGGTGCTTTTCTTGGGAGGACTAGTGGTCAAAATCAATAACTTGGTGAAAATGTTCGAACCCAAATCCCTCAAGCAAGCATACAACCTAGCTCAACTGCAAAACAATACTCTCACCCACCGAAAGATAAATACCCACTACCCAAGATCCTCTAACCAAATGAGTCCCAATCCATTGCAAATGAAACAGAATGGTCCTGCATCCTTCCCCAAAACCAATTCCATTCCTTACAAAAAGCCAAGCCAAGCCTTGCTGCCCACTCCTATGAACCCTATTCCTACCCCCACTATACATCTTCAACCCACAAACCATTAAGACCCATCATAACCAAAGAGATCGATGAAAGGAGAGCCAAGAGGCTCTGTTTTTGGTGTGATGAGAAGTTTGTGCCAAGACATTGGTTCAGGAACCGTAGGCTATACTCATTATGTATTGTAGAAAATGATAAAGACGACTCGGAAGAAGAGTCAGTGAAAGCCATGATTGTGGAAGTCCTTATTCCCCACTTGTCCCTTCAGGCAATCCAGGGAACTTCGGGTTGTCAAACCATTAAAATGTGGGGAAAGATACACCGACACCCCATTTGTATCTTAATAGATTCTAGAAGTGCTCACAATTTCATTAACACAGAGGTGGCAAGCAAGCTAGGATGCCCTATGACTCCCATAAAACCCATGGAAGTTGAGGCAACAAACGAGGGCACTATGTCTTGCATGGCAGTTTGTAAAGACCTGTAGTGGAAGATGCAGGGAGTTCAGTTCCAAGCAAATGTATTTGTGATGAAACTACAAAACTATGACATGGTGTTAGGCATTCAATGGTTAAAAATTGTTGGGGAATGTGTTGTCTAACTACGAGGAAAGATGGATCTCAATTGTGTGGCATGGTAGAGAGGTGATGCTAAAGGGGGAGAAACCTAAGGTGGCTCAATCCTTATGTTTGGAGGAGTTAAATGGATTATTGAGCACATAGTCCTTACTTGGAGAAGTAAACCTAAGCAGTTTGAGAATTACGGGAGAAGCTGGGCCTAAATGTCAGGTTCAAGAGGGACACCATGAGACCCCAACCATAGAGAACTCACCTTTATGGGTGTTGGTAACAACCTATAAGCATATTTTTGGCGATCCAAAAGGGTTACCCCAGGCTATGAGACATGATCATAGAATACCTCTGCATGATGAGAAGAAGATTGTCAATTTGAGTTCCTATAGATACTCGGGAATACAAAAAGATACACTGGAGACCTTGGTGGCCGAAATGCTAGAAACTAGCATGGTACAGCCCAACACTAGTCCTTTTGCCTCTCCAGTGGTGTTGGTGAAAAAGAAGGATCAGACTTGGAGGTTTTATGTCGACTACCAAGCTCTCAACAAACTCAATGTCAAAGATAAGTACTTTATTCTTATCATTGATGAATTGCTAGAAGAACTAGAAGGGGCAATAGTTTTCTCGAAAATTGATCTAAGGGTAGGATACCATCAGATTCACATCGTTTCTGAAGATGTTCTTAAAACAACATTTAGAACCCACAATGACCATTATGAATTCCTCGTCATGCCTTTTGGTCTATCTAATGCACCCGCCATATTTCAAAGTTTAATGAATGATATTTTTCGAGAACATTTGAGAAAATTCATTCTAGTCTTCTTTGATGACATATTGGTTTATTGTAAAGGCATGATAGAACATTTGCATCACCTAAGGCTTGTTTTTTAATTGTTAAGTACTCATCAAGTGGTAGCTAAGGAGAGCAAATGTGTATTTGGTACACACCAAATAGAATACCTAGGTCATGTGATTACTAAAGAAGGGGTAGCCACATACCCTCACAAAGTGGCAACAATATTACAGTGGCCTATACCTAACTCCCTTAAACAACTTAGAGGGTTCTTGGGACTGACAGGGTATTACGGGAGGTTTGTGTAGGGATATGGAACAATTTGTAGACCTCTTACCCAGTTATTGCAGAAGGATTCTTTTGCATGGACAGAGAAGGCTACCTTGTCATTTGAAGAACTTAAAATAACAATGTCCCAAACACCGGTGCTAGCTTTGCCAAACTTTAACAAGACATTTATGGTTGAGACAGATGCCTCAGGAGTGGAAAAGGAGTGGTACTAATGCAAGAAGGGCATCCCATTGCATTTGTAAGCAAGGCATTAGGTTCAAGACAACTAGGCCTATCCACATATGAAGAGGTGTTGTTAGCTATTGTTTATGCTGTTATGAAGTGGAAACACTACCTATGGAGAAGAAGGTTCCTTATCAGAACCGACCATTCCAACCTCAAATTTCTGCTAAACCAGAAGACTAATCATGTTGCGCAACAGGTATAGATGACCAAACTCTTGGGGTTTGACCATGAAATCATGTACAGGAGAGATAAAGATAACCTCACAACAAATTCTCTCTCTAGTATCTCCCATAATGAGTTGAGTGCCCTAACTCTCATTAATTTTCACCAAGATCATGGATGACATTAAGAAGATGTGGGAAATAGACCCCCACCTCCAGCAACTGATAACAAAATTAACTACAAATGCTAGCTCACATCCAAGTTATTCTTGGATCAATGACACCCTTATCAAGAAAGGGAAGGTAGTGGTGGGACATGACCCAAGCCTGGAAATGCAACTCATTAAACTCTACCATGACTCAGTTACGAGGGGACATTCGGGAGCCACAACAACTTCAAAGAAAATAGCACAGGTGCTTTATTGGAAGAAACTATAGAAGTTGGTAAGGCAATATGTAAGGGAATGTCCAGTTTGTCAACCAAACAAAACTGAAAATGTCAAGACCCCAGGAATACTATAGCCCTTACCCATACCATATTCTCCCTTCATAGACATTAGCATGGATTTTATCGAGGGTCTACCAAAATTAGAAGGGAAAGAGGTAATTTTCGTGGTGGTTGACATGTTTAGCAAATATACTAATCTTATGGCCTTAGCTAACCCTTTTTCTGCAATTATAGTAGCCAAGGTATTTATAGATAATGTCTATAAATTGCATGGGTTGCCGGCAACAATTGTGAGTGATAGGGATAACATATTTCTCAGCCAATTATGGAAAGAGTTGTTCAACCAACAGGGGGTAAAGTTACAATATTCCACAACCTATCACCCTCAATCAGAAGACCAGACAGAGGTGGTTAACAAATGCATTGAGGGCTACTTAAGATGCATGACGGGAACCATTCCGAAATAGCAGGGACAATGGCTGAGTTTGTGTGAATGGTGGTACAACACAAACTACCATATTGCTACAAAGAAGAGTCCATATGAGATCCTATACTGGTTTAAGCCTCCAATTCTCATTCCCTATACCCCTAAGGACTCCCCCGTGCATGTGGTGGATCAGTATTTAACTCAAAGGGAAGAAATGCTCAAGCTTATCAAGAGTAACCTCATACAATCGCAAAATAGGATGACAAAGCAAGCAAACAAAAAGAGGAGTGAAAGGGTGTTCAAAGGGGGATTTAGTTTACTTGAAATTGCAGCCTTATTGACAACAATCAGTGCACCGAAGAAGCTCTCAAAAGTTGTCAGCAAAGTTCTACGACCCCTACCCCATCCTCAAGAAAATTGGTAAAGTTGCTTACAAGTTACTAGTGCCTGTTGATGCGATGATACACCCCGTTTTCCATGTGTCCCAACTCAAGAAGCACGTGGGAAATTATGTCGTGCAAACTGACCTTCCAATTCCCTGAAGGTTGCCCTGTTACACCCACATCAAATTATTGAAAGGATGGTTAAAAAGGGGAATGTTGCTGCCACTGAGTTCTTAGTTCTGTGGAAAGACTTACCTTTGGCTGAAGCAACGTGGGAAGACGCTGAGGAGTTTGGTTGGAGATTCCCTCAATTTAACCTTGAGGACAAGGTTGAAGTCGTGGGTAAGGCAATGTCACGAGCAGAAGAGAAGATGAAGGCAATAGATAACTTGGGAGGAAACTGAAACAGAATTTGAATTTCAATTATGTGTAATAAAAATGACCGTGTCTTGTGCAGTCTCTTTTAATTTCCAGTAGCTGAGTTAGAATAGCCACGTGGGTAGTACCCAGCTGGGACATGCAAGAATTGCTTTATATTCCCTAATGATTGGGAGAGAAACAGACGAAAAATATAATAGAAATTTTGAATTCCTTCCCCTGGCTTTTCTGTCACACGCAAAAAGCAATTCTTTCCTTGCCTTATTCAATCTTCATCTTCTTCCCTGAGATTTTTATCTCCCTCCCGTGAGATTTCTGTCAACTTACAGCATCAAGCATTACTGCTGTAGTTTATTTAATTTGAATAAAATAAGGACCAATAGAAATGAAGGGTTTGAATGGGTCTTCTTGGATTTGTATATTCTTCTCATTATGTTTCTTGATCCAAGTGAGGGAAAACATACACTTGGACTTCATATTACTGTTGAAGTAAGAAACTCTGAGAGTTGTTACAAAGTGGAGTGGATTCAGTAACTGGTATGGCCATCGTCGTTTTCTTTCATGACCTCCTTTTTGTAATCACTCTAGTAAAAAGACCTAGGATGGTAGTGAGGGAGGGGCAAAGGGTTTTTCAATGGGAAAACTTGGGGATTTCATGCCTAAAAACTACCTGCAATGTTTCGGTGTAGAAAATGCCTCCAGCTGCCTTATATTTTTAGGTTATGATTGTGGATGCATCACTTGTATTGAATGAATTTTTTGTGGACTTTCAAACACAAAATGTTGAGATAGATCTAGGAAGCGATGTGTATTTGGGATTGATTTTTTGATATTCTTGTTTAAAAAATAATCTTATTATTTGTTTTCCACCATGAACAAACCATAGTTTGAAGTTTCAACTCATCTGCAACTTTCCCCGCAGCAGTGGATCCATCGATCAATATCTAAGAAATGATAGTGTTTGAAATTAACTTTGCGAGATAATTAGAGAAAATGTGTATTAAATCATTTCAAATTTAGATATAAATGAAAAACAATTTATAATAATTAGTGGAATGTTAGTAGGTTCCATAATTAATATGTCCAACAAAAACAATAGAAATTTAAGATCTTTGGCTAGAAATGCAGTTTATAACAACTAAGTGGTTCATATTAAAAAAAAGCATATTATAATTGGCTTGTTAAGACTTATTAAAAATTAAGAATTTAGAAAATTAAACATGATTAAATTATGAATATTATAATTTGGCCTGTCATTATAGTTATAACATTGGGGTGATTTGTCAGCTTATCTTTTATTTTCTTTTTTCAATCCTATTTTATCTCTTTTGTTCCTGATATATAGCACTCATTCCAATAACTATTTTCCTTTTGAGTGGTGTAACTTAATTATGGATGACCTTCGATGATACCATATATACTTTAATATGTCCTAATTCTAATTTGATCAAATTAATTTGCAAATATAATTAAATCTTTAATTGGGCCGTGATTAATTTAAATTGACCTATGAAAAATCAAATCAAGTCCTTAAACTCAACTTTTATACAAATTAGTTCCATGATCATTTAAACTTGACCTTGCATGTGCATTGTTTTTTTAATCTTAGGTGAAATGGGGGTATGAATGAGCTTCTAATTTTATCTAAAGCACAAACTTAATTCCTTCATATATCTAAAACCCTTAAATCATGCCAAGTTTCCACCACCACCACCGCCGACACCACCACCATTATGTATTGTTTTGAGTTTTTAAGAAAACCTAAGACTAAGATTAGGTTATGAGAACTATTATCGAATCTGCCATTTTAAAATTAAAAAAACTTGTTGTCTATGAATTTTCTTAAATTGCCATCCTCATCCTTATACTTCCAATCCAAAGATTTCTATAGTGTCCTAGAACTAAGATAGACTTATATAAATCATATATTGTCAAAATTATTCCAAATATAGTTCTTACACATGAAATTATCGTACTTTCATGCATCACTAACTATTATCTATTATTTTACCAAAAAAAAAAATTATCTATTATTATAGTAGTATCAAACTTTATTTATCGATAAATTTATTGTATCTTGTGAAATTTCAAATAGAAAATGTTCTCTTATATATATATATATATATATATATATATAAGAGAACATTTTCTATTTGAAATTTCACAACGATGATGTGAAATCCTCATTGTGAAAATAGTTTTTTGAGAGGTCTTCCCGTGCACCACAATTTTGATAGTGGAATCCTCCTGTCAAAGCAATTTTTAATATTGCAAAGTAATATTGCAGACAAGAAACTAGGCAAGTTGATTGATTGGTCTTTCATTAACATGTATAAATGTTTTTTTTCTTTCATTCCTCTTCATGTAAGAAAATAATATGCCATAAAAGTTTAATTATTTGGTTGAAACAAAATAATAATACTCATCTTGTTTAGTTTTATGATTACATGTAGCCGTGATTTTAAACTAAACTAAAATGATATAGTGACATTTGCAATGGATGCATTTTTGTCCAATCATATAATCTGAAATTATTTAATTAATAAATAATAAAAGTAACGTGTGTGTGTGTTTATAATTTAAAAAAAATCCACTTGAATTGTTTTTATCATAAATTACTAATTATACAATATTTTCGAAATAATTAAGCTTTAAAATTTATCTTAAATCCCAATAAATTTTAAATATTTTTTAAAAGATAAATAAAACTATATGATTGTGCATCAAAAGTATTGTTAAATCTCTTATTTTACATATGTATTTATTAGTTTTATTTGGGATTTTATAATAATTGATGTGCTTTTTAGTAAATTTCTCTTAATGTTTCGACAAGTTTTTTTTTGAGCTTAAATGAATTATTTCAGGAAATTTAAATGTCGAAATTTGGAAGAAAGAATTGGAGGAGAAATCTATGGAAAGCTAGAGGAAAGATTGTTACTTTATCTTGGGTCAAAAAGAAGAAAGATTCAGCTAAAAATGAGGAAGAAAATCGGACACAAAAATCTTCTACAAGTTGCCGAAATAATAAGTTTTTCAGAACACCTTTCGGAGTTTCAGTCATAACTTTTGACTCCGAGATCCAAATTGTATGGTTGTTGATGTTCTGGAAAGCTAACAGAAAGGCCTACAACTATGTGTCTAATAGCTGTCTCCATAAAACGCTTCTAAAGTGGGGTAAAGTGCAGTACAAAGTTGGCATCAAATCAGGCACAAGAATATGCTCCAAGTTGCCAACATAATGAGTTTTCCAGAACACCTTTCGGCGTGTCGGTCATATCTTTTGACTCAGAGATCCAAATTATATGGTTTTTAATGTTCTGGAAAGCTAACAGAAAGGGCTATAAATATGTGTCTAATAGCCTTCTCCAACAAACGCTCAGAAATAGGGTTAAATTGCAGTCCAAGTTAGCTTCAAATCTGTCTTGCAATATTTTCCGAGATTGTGTTTTGTTCTTCTTGTTTTAGATTTCAGTTTTATTTTAGTTGTAAAACTTATTATTCCAATTTGATTCAGGTTATTTCATGTTTATTAAAGTGTTTTTATATATAATTATGGTTGGCTAATCTCTTTCTTGGATCCAAATCAAGGATGATGGTGATTGAGGTGAGTTCTTTAAGATATGAATGAATCTTAATGTCTATCTTCACTTTTTCTTCATGAATGTTTTGTTATTGCAAAGAAATTTTAGAAATCATCTAAGTAATGTTATAATCTTGAATTTTTATGAACAAAACTTAGTTTTGGTATAGAGATTGCTTGATTCAATGTCTTACTTAATATGAAAACACTTGTTTATTCTTAAGCAATAATCATCTTCATGTTTTAGATCTTCATTGTAATATCTTCCGACCTAATATCACCATTGTTGATATTAGGTTGAGTTATCTTATATATGTTGAAGGATTCACCAATACATCACCATCAAAATTGATTTGGAACCAAGACTTACCTTTTCTTATCATTTAAATCTAATTACTCTCTTTTATCTTAGAAAACAAATTCATTCATCATTCTCCTAAAATATTTTTGTTGTTACCTAGCTTAATTTATAAATCTAGCTCTCTGTGGATATGACCTCGATCTTACCGAGTTAATTGCTACATCGCACACTCATGCACTTGTGAGTTAAAACAAGCCGATCATAAATAGCGGTCAAGCAATTTTGGCGCCGTTGCCGGGGAGCTAGCAAGCAAAGGTAACAAATTTAGTTTTGATTATTGGAAAAAAAATATACAAAATAAAAAAAAACTCAAAATGGCTGGTCTTACCGCCTAAAAAAAAAATTAAAAAGAAAAAAAAAATTGACCTCAGCTTTTTGGATATTGGACTGTGGACTGGACTACTAATTGTTGGATTATGGCTGGTTCAACCGCCTCTTGTTTATTTTATTTTATTTTGTTCTGTTTTTTTATCTAATATTTATTGTTTTAAGTTCTTGGCCGGTATTACCGCCTTTTTATTCATGCTTGTTACAATTATCTTTTAATGTTTATTGTTGTTAATATTGCTTATTAGTTAGTGTGTATTTCCTAATTTGTTGTATTTTTTTTTCTTTCAGCTATTACTTTATCTTTTACGTTTCATTTACTTTTATTTGCAATCTTGTTTTTTTTCTCCTTTCCTTTCATATTCATATAATTGTCATATTGCATTCCATCATGGCTAATGTTGAAGATATAGAGGGTGAAGGGAGTGTTCAAGGTAATGGACCTCCACAATTCAATGATCAACCTAATTTTCGAACCCTTCGAGAGTATCTTCACCCGGCAAGACAAAGTACACCTTCGTGTATTATATTGCCTCTTAACCAACAAGCTTTCAATTTGAAACCGAGCATGATTCAACTTCTTCCCACATTTCATGGTATGGATTCTGAAAATCCATACATACACATTAAGGAGTTTGAAGAAGTATGCAATACCTTTATTGATAGAACATGCACGGAGGAAACCATTCGACTTAAATTGTTCCCATTCTCTCTAAAATATAAAGCCAAGCTTTGGCTAAACTCCCTGCGTCCTAGGTCTATAGGTACATGGAGAGAAATGCAAGCTGAATTTTTGAAAAAATACTTCCCCACTCATAGGACAGCAGCCTTACAACGTCAAATGATGAATTTTTCTTGTAGTCCAAATGAGTCATTTCACCAAGCTTGGGAAAAGTTTAAAGACTTGTTGAATGCTTGTCCCCACCATGGTTTTGAGATGTGGAGGTTAGTGAGTTTCTTCTATGACTCTCTTACCGCAGATTTTAAGAAGCTAGTGTCAACCATGTGTAATGGTGAGTTTTATGACAAAGAACCAAGTGAAGCCTTTGATTTTTTTGATCAATTGGCTGAAAACACAAAGCAATGGGAAACTTCTCTCCCACTTCAAGTTGAATCTAGAAACACCGTTTCTCATTCAAGTGGGAGGTTCCAATTGAAAGAGACTGATGACCTTAATGCTAGATTAGCCTCATTGGCTAGAAAAGTAGAGTCTCTTGAGATTAAAACAGTGCATGTCATAAGTGAACAACAAGAGGAAAGTTGTATTGTTTGTGAGGGTAAAGGGCATAGGACAAATGAGTGCCCTACTATTCCAGCTTTCAAGGAAGTGTTATATGGCCAAACTTCTGATTCAAGTAATGTTAGAAAGCCATTTTCAAACCAAGCAGGCAATCCCTACTCTGATACTTATAATCCTGGATGGAGGAACCACCCAAATTTTGGATGGAGAAATGAGGGCTCTTCAGTACCTCAAACATTTCAACCTCAACCCCAACCATTCCATGCTCCCACACATAACACATACCAACCCCCTCATAAGAGATCCCTAGAGGATACTCTTCAACAGTTCATGCAAACACAAGGAGGAATCAACAACCAAGTTAACAAATTTCAAGATCCGACCAATAGGACCTTAGATGACATTCAAGTCAACTAACCAAGTTGACTCATTCACTAAGCATTCAAGAGAAGGAAAAATCCCAGCTCAACCAATGCCAAATCCTAGAGGTCAGATGCATATAAGTGAATCCTCACCCGGTGAATCCTCAAACCATGAACAAATCCAAGCCATCACCACCCTCAGAAGTGGAAAGATTATTGACAAAGCTATAGGTTTGAGTGACAAAGGAATTGTGGAGGAGAAATCCAGGGAAAGTGAAGAAGGAATCAAAACACAAGTGACAAATGAGAGTTTGAGTGAGAAAGACGGTGAGATAAATGAGAGAGAAGAGTGAGAAAGGAGATGATTCAACAAAAAATGGAGGCAAAGTGAGTGATTTAGAATTTGTTCCTAGACCACCATTTCCACAAAGGTTAGGAAAATCTAAACATGATCTTATGAACTCGAAATCTATGAATTGTTCAAACAAGTAAAGGTAAACATTCCACTCCTTGATGCAATTAAACAAGTCCCATCTTATGCAAAGTTCCTTAAGGACTTATGCACAGTCAAAAGGAGATTGAATGTGAAAGAAAAAGCCTTTCTAACTGAACATGCCAGTGCCATCATCCAGTTTAAGACCCCTCCCAAATACAAAGATCCTGGTTGTCCCACCATTTCATGCATTATTGGAAGTCATAAGATAGACCAAGCTTTGTTGGATTTAGGAGCAAGTGTGAATTTAATACCCTACACTCGTTTACAAACAATTAGGTCTAGGGAAATCAAGCCTACTCGAATCACCCTTCAATTAGCTGATAGGTCAATCAAGATTCCTAGGGGTGTTGTTGAGGATGTATTGATCCAAGTAGATAATTTCTACTTTCCTGTTGATTTTGTAGTGTTAGACACCTCACCTGTTCAAGGTTCTAATGCTCCCATCCCAGTCATCTTAGGTAGACCTTTCCTAGCTACATCCAATGCTTTAATTAACTGTAGGAATGGGGTGATGAAATTGTCTTTTGGGAATATGACATTGGAGATGAATATTTTCAATATTTCCAAACAAATTGGTGAACATGAGGACATTAGAGAGGTGGATTTGATTCAAACTGTTTGTCAAGAACACTTTGAGAGAGAAGGGATAAAGGATCCATTAGAGAGAACTTTAATTCATGATGAAAGATTTTGTTCTTTGGAATGTGTTGATGAGGAAGTAAGAGAACTCGAGACATATCTAGATCCAATGCCTATTATGTCAACGGGTCAATGGACTCCATTGTTTGAGCCTTTGATTTCAGCCCAAGTGAAAGTTGAGACATCTCTTGTTCAACCTTATAAGCCAGAAAGGAAGCCTTTACCGAGTGATCTTAAGTATGCATTTCTAGGGGAAGATGAATCATATCCTATTGTGATTTCATCAAAACTTAGAATAGAGCAGGAACAAAAGCTTTTGAAAGTGGTGAGAAAACACAAGAAAGCAATTGGATGGACAATTACTGATTTGAAAGGAATTAACCCTCTTTTATGTACACATAGAATCTATCTTGAAAAAGAGGCTAAATCTGTGAGGCAAATGCAAAGACGATTGAACCCAACCATGAAGGAAGTAGTGAGAGGAGAAGTTCTTAAGTTACTTGATGCAGGTATCATTTATCCCATTGCAAACTCAAAATGGGTTAGTCCAACCCAAGTTGTCCCTAAGAAATCGGAGTCACGAGGAGGAATCAACAACCAAGCAATAAATTTCAAGATCGTACTCAACAGACTCAGATTTTTACATTCAAGTCAACTAACCAAGTTGACTCATTCACTAAGCATTCAAGAGAAGGGAAAACCCAAAATTTCAACCAATGCCAAATCCTAGAGGTCGATGCATATATGAATCCTCACCCTATAACTTTCAAACCATGAACAAATCCAAGCCACTACCACCCCGTATGGGAAAGATTATTGACAAAGCCATAGGTTTGATGAAAAGGAATTGTAGGAGAGGAATCTAGGGAAAGTAAGAAGGAATCAAAACACAAGGACAAATGGTTTGAGTGAGAAAGAAGGGGAGATAAATGAGAGAGAAGGAGTGAGAAAGGAGATGATTCAACAAAAATGAGGCAAAGTGAGTGATTTGTAATTTGTTCCTAGACCACCACTCTACAAAGGTTAGGAGAATCTAAATATGATCTTATGAACTCCTAAACTATGAATTGTTCAAACAGCAAACATTCTACCTCTGATGCAATTAAATGTCCTGATCTTATGGTGTTCCTATGACTTATGCATAAATAAAAGGAGATTAACGTGAAAGCAGAGCCTTTCAATCAACATGCTAAAGGCTATCATCCAAATACCAAGCACTTCTCCCAAATACAAAGATCCCGTTGTCCCACCATTTCATGCATTATTGAAGTCATAAGATAGACCAAGCTTGTTGGATTTAGGAGCAAGTGTGGAATTTAATACTCCTAACGTTTAATACAAAAACAATTAGGCCCAGGGAAACTGGTTTCTACTAATCACTCCTTCAATTACTGAGTAGGCTGTCTCAAGATTCCTAGGTATTGTTTGAGGATGATTGATCCAAGTAGATAATTTCTA